>APFE030163207.1:1001-33352 GCA_000404065.3 Pinus taeda
CCCCCCCTCTAACCCCCCGGTTCACTACGTAGGTTAGTCATGGAAAGAATATAACACAACCTAACAATGTGCATCATTTATGCTCCTGCATTTGGCACATATAGCTATTAGAGAATTCCCCACTAAAAGGTTATGTGAAAATTCAGCTCTTCTTATGTAGTCATGAACTTCCTTACCCTGCTACAAATCCACTAGGCTCACACATAGAGGGAGACTACTAACAACTATAACCACATCTGGTTTCATGCTTTCTAGTTCCATCTATTGAAACAATATCAAGGCATTATCCTTCTCCTCATTCTATGCATAACCACCAATAATTGCGTTCCATGAGACGACATCTATCTGAGGCATTTTGTCAAACATTTGACGTGCATACTCCACACTCTGAATTTGGCATACATCATCACAAGGGCATTACCCAAAAACATATCAGATTCTAACCCACACCTAATTACATAGTGATGTATTTCTTTACCTTGCCATAAAGTAGATGAACCTAAGCTTGCACATGCCTTGAGAGCACAAGGAAATGTATACCCATCAAGTTGCAATCCATGTATCGGCATCTCATAATAAAGCCCAAGGGCTTCTTACTGAAATCCATTGTTGGCGTACCCTCTAATCATTGAATTGCATAATATTACATTTCATTTAGAAAATTTTTCAAACAATTTTTTCGCATCCATCATACTTTCACACACACTATACATATTGACAAGTTTGGATCTCAAATATAAAATTTGTTGTAACCCATATAACAAAATGTGATCATGAACTAACATGCCATCTTCCAAGGCTTTCATTTTTGTACAAGCTTGCAATATATCAACATATATGTTAAATTCAATTGCTATCCTATTCTTCCGTGTCACATGCAAAATGTCAAATTCCCCCTCCATCTTACCATCTTAACAAAGTTCAATAAATTCAGAGTTCATGAATGGTGGACTTCCGCAACCTTTTGGTTCATATAGATAAGGCTCTCTTGAGAAAAATAATTCCTATAGCTAAGGTTCTCTTCGTTTCCCATTAAACACGGATTTTGTAGAGCACCACAACTAGAGAACAAGTCACATGATGACCAATGTTGAAAAAAAAAAAATGCATAAAACAAAGCCTCTGAAGCGATACGAACACAACTTCTGAAACTAACACCCAACACAAAGAGAAAAACAACGAAGATGCCAAAATTGAAACTATAACAGATGAACAATTTTGTCCTTCTGAAACAATCTCCAGGAACAATTTGTTCATTGGTCATCAAGACAATTGTTTATTGGGAGGAAGCTCAACAATGAGGAGGATTGTATATGCAAATTTATATGGGCTAATAAAATTGAAAACCCTTTAGCACAGGGTGATTTCAATCCTAGCCTCGATTTTCGAGAATGGTAGAGGGCGAAAAGTCCCCTAACCAGTGCCATTAATGAAAATCCAGGGGATCCCCTATGCAGGATCCCCATATCCATTAAAACTCTTATTGCCTTTCCAGACCAGGGGATCCTCCACTGAGGTTTCTATCAAAGACTCTTCAGCATCTAGAATGTCCCTATCTGAAAAATATTCCCTTTGACCTAGATGACTTCTTCCTTTCCTTTGATATCCAACGAGATTCCCAAGAGCTATGTTCTCCATGATTCATATGAGCTCTTTTTTCCATGATGCCATGATGCATCTTCTTACCATGATTATATGTGCAAGGACTTCTAATAGGATCCTTTTGAGAGGGACACCATGATTCTCATTTATAATGGATATCTATTACTCCCTTTTCCCTGATCCTTTCTTTAGCTCTCTTCACCCTTCCGGTGATATAGTATTGTTCTTCCTTGTTAACCTTCCCTTTCATTTCTACACATATTTGAGTACTTTCAACTTGTCTTTCTCTATCTGGAATAGAGACTTGAAATTATTGCATAAGGAAATTTCCATATCGCAAGGACACTTGAAATCTTTCTTATTGAGAACGTAGGTGATTATTTTCATATCATCTTTCTTAGATCTCCCAAATGAGATCTCATGAAAATATTTCTTCTTTACTGCATGTGAGAGATTGCCTTTCCTAATTTTTATATATCTTTTATATGTCTCCAATCTTGCTACATAGAGATGAGAGGACTTTTAAGAGTTCCTTCTCATTAGTTTAAAGGAGACATGTTCACTAACTTCCCTTCTCTATAAGGATTTTGTCAATCCCTTTTATTCCATGCAAGATAACCTGTTTGTCCTATTGATCTCCTTGCATTCATGAAGTCCTGTCAAAGAAAAAATGATTACAAATCTTCAAATTGGATTTTCTTTAAGTGACATAGAACTTACATTCTGTGTCATTCAAATGTTTACACATGTTCACATGAATTTAACAATCCTCCAGGACCAAGAAAGATCACCCAAATGCAAGAACGCTTCTCCAAATGCAAGAAAACCGAAGTCTGCAATCAGAATAATGAAGGTATTCATGTCATCTCGAAAATGAATTAAATTAAATAAATAGAAGTAACATCAACTCAATAAAATATTTACGATGGCTCATGGGTTTATGTTTGCTTGCATATATGGATGTAACCACTATAAATGTCCATCTAGGGTCAGAAGAAATACACGAAGAAAAAATATTGCATGCCTCCAAAATTTCACATATAGGAGCAAATCCACAGTAGGGTTTGACTACACCTTGTTTGGGTTTTAGCTGTAGTCATGATCTTGGGTATATGGAGCAAGAAGGAGGAATCTCGGACAAGTCTGTAGCTACAAGTGAGGATAGGATCTCAAAATATCTCTGAGACCCTTTGCATGATTGTAAGGTGTAGTTATCGGATGACTGTAATCTCGAATGGGACATGTGAGAATTCGAAAATAGGGCCAAACTCCATGTGGGTCATATTATTTATGGAAATTGATATTTTTCTTGGAATCCTCTCATCAAGAGGTGTAGGATTGATCTAACAATCATCGATTGTGACATGTATTCATGGAGATATGAATTTATTTATATTTCTTAACTATTTTTCAAGGTTGTCCAGCAAGTAAAGTTGTGTTTCACACCCCCATCTGAACCTGTTGAGGCCTCGAAAATCATTGCATCAACATCGGGGAAAACTACCCAGTCTAGACCTTAATGCAGCTCCTTTTCCATTTGGGATGGTGGCTCCGACTGGATATAATGGGACCAGTTTCCTAGTGATGAATAAAAAGGGGATGGATGAGTGACTGGTTTTCTAATAAGTGATAATGGATGGATGACTTAATCTAAAGAGCAAAAATACAAATAACTATTCTATCCCGGGAAATTTCTATTCTTAAGTACAACTTTTGATGATCTTTGTTCATCAATAGGCATATAGATGACTCTATTCAATAAACATAGAAATTCATTCATATAATAATTGCTTTGTTCAAATAGTTGACAAAGTAATTAATAAAACATTGTTACACTTGTCTTTTATATATTACTGATACATGCATGACTAAAAGAAAAGCATCCTGTAAACATCCAATAGTGGAAAGTATAAAGAATGTTGTTGAAACACATGCATATATTCAATAATAACAAGAATAATCAAATAACAATTCACATAAAAATAATGAATTCACACATAGATAGTAGTACCATATGAGCTGCAAATCATTCCCAACATCAATCGCAATTCGAATTCCTTCTTTCAACTCAGAGATACTTTTAAATAAAGGCAGTAGTGCACATCCACATAAAAGCTTCGTTGTCAAAAACTATAATAATTGGCCTAGTCGTTATAAAAAAATATACCTAAAGTACAGTAGTGCAACTTCAGGTTTAAGTCATATACAAAAACTCATGACCCTTTCTAAATACATGAAAGGGTCTATAAATACTTAATTAAAATAACTAACTACAAAATTAAGATGCTATTTAATTGGTATAACTTGATCTTGAATATCTCATCCACAAAAATTTGGTAGTCGCAGCATGATTCATCACTCTGGTTGTTTTCACTTTAATCTGAGTTGGCATATCGCTAGCATCGGTTCCACTTCTTGAGGGCGGCTGAGATGAGAATTGAGCTGAGCCGAATATGTGGCATCGTGTATTGGGAATGATACACCTGATTGCATATGTTATGCACTTGAGGGTGGATCTCTGGCTATATGGTTTTACTAGGAACAACTAATGGGTGTCCCAAGTTAAACTTTTAATACTTGTGATTAATCTGCCATTCTTTTCCAGCACTTGATAACATGATTGCTCCAATGTTTTAGCCGATAGTAATTTACCTGGTGTACATTGAGAGACCATATTAGATAAATAGAGAGTATTGTTAATTAATTCAATCAAATTACTTGTGGATAATTTGCATCTATAAACTGCTCTCTCTGCCTTCATCAATTGGGACTACCATTCCATGAATAGAATTTCTTTATGTGATTCTAGGATTTTAGGCAAATTTGTTGCCTGTCCCTCACTAGTGTCCTGCCAAGTAAGAAAATGTGTTAAGGTCTCATCAGCCTGCTCTAAGTCCTGTCTAGAATCGACTGATTTATCAATTATTTATGATATTATGTCACACAGGGGTTCAACTTGAGCAATTTTATGACACAATAGTCTTATTTTTGTTACTAGTGTCTTATTAACGTGTAGTGCTTCTACCCTGAAATCGGCAGGCTACAGAAGACTCTTGAACTTCTCTATTTGAAGTGATAATAGAGCAATTTTCTCATCTTTTGCCTTTACCATTAGTTCATTCATCGTCTTCAATTTTGCCAATTCCTCTGATAACTCTTTTTTCTTTTGAATCGCGCTCGAATATACCCTCTGTTTCTCTTCAAGTAGCTGCTTGTTCAGTTGATTATTTAACTGTTGTTGCATTGACAATTGTCGTTCTAATTGTTCTGGTTTCTGTTGTGCATCTGATAGCTACGCTTGTAAAAAAATGATTGTCTGGTCTTTTTCTTTTAACAAATTACTTACTTCTGATGCCTTGTCCATGGTGGCTGCCGAATAGGCTCCAGCATACTGGGACAACTTTGTTAGGTCATCGGAAGGATCGAACTCCTCCTTCCAAACTACGTTGGTTGTCACTGTTTGTTCAGGGAACAGGGAAGGTTGATCAATCCTTCTCCTTTTCCGCTATCGCTTTACTACGACCCTGTGTTTTGGGCTGTAAAAGACATCCAATGGAGGTATATCCTCCACTTGCAAAATGATTTGATCTGAAGGATCTTTCAGAATTATTTCTAAGTCTGTAGTAGGGGGTAGGCCGCTGGTTCCTTCGCTCAAAACCTTTCTTGACATTGTATCCTTTGTATCAGTCACTTTGTATGTATCGGCATCTTTTGAGCTTTCCAAATTGCTTATGATTGAGTCAAATTGTTGCCATTCTTGGAGTAATCTCAGGCCAATCTGGGTATCGACATTCACATCCTTGCTTCTTTGCTCCTGTCATGCGGAAAGAGTTATTTTTGCTGACAAAACTAACCTCCCTAGGAGTCTAAGACTCTCTAGTGACAAACAAGACAATTAAGAGCAATCCTTCTATAAACATACATTATTCTATGAGAAACCAAGTGTTTTTCGATCCTACCTCAAGTCCAATGCTTGTTGTAGCAGTCCATCCTCGCTGATCCAGATGAGCTCCTCCTTCACTTTGAAACCTGCATACACTAACAATCAAACGATTACATAACACCTGAATATTCCATAAAACAAAGCATATTCAACATATAGACCAAGGAGTATATGAAACAATTCATTAACAACAAATCATTGAGAAGAATGGACTTATTTGTATTAAGGAAACAAAAAAGAAACCATTACAACCTGAGCCTTGGTGTTGTGCAAGTTCCTCCGAGGGTCCAGCAAGAGTTTTCCTCTACTTTGACAAGCTCACCCACTTCCAAATGAAACAAAAAAGGATGGTAATCTCTCCTCACAAGCTTACAATGGAAGTCCTAATTCCAGCAGCATCTACCCTTTGGAATGTTCAGCTTTCAACCTCCCCTCCTTTGGCCCAATGCCTGTATTTATAGTGTTCTCGAGGAAGTTATTCAGTTCCAACATCAATGGGATACTCCCTCTTTTGGATGGGGTAGCTCCTCTCTTGATGGGATAAGTTCCTCTATCATAGGGATGCATGAACCATCTGGAGGCGCTAATACACGTCAAACACTCTTCTAGAAGGCTCTAGAATTGACCACAAGTAACTTTTTAAAGATGAGATGAAACTCGCGCCTTTTGACCTTTACAGGAGTACGCACCCATCCCTTGACTTAAAGAGCGTACAAGTACGCAGGTACAATGAGCTTGGGATGCGTACACGCAGGCAAGGTAGAGAGAACCTGCGTACCCAGAGATAAACATGATTTTAATGACTTTCTCTCTTTTTTGAAGTTTGACATGGAGAGCAGAGGTATAAGGCTTGACAAGGAGGATAATATGACTATTGATGGAGCCATATTAACTGCAAATAGTCATGGTGACAAATTTTAGTGTAACACCTTGTTTCTCTTGCAATGATAAATTATTGATCTAATAAATTTATGGTTGTTATGGATGTATTTTTTAGTAGTGCAATGCATGGTGGGATATCTGATAGATGGTTGATTTGTTCCATGGGTTTCCAACAATAGGTATTAGATTTGTATGATTATTGGTTAGTATTGTTTTATTTTTTTATGGGTGAGATGCCTAAGAGAACTTGTGTTAGGTTGCTGATTTGTTTTGGTAGATATCAGTGTTTTTCCCATGTGGTAGGTGGGGGATAGTTTGCATATTGTATTTTTTCTGGGAAGGATATGGCATTGGTATCTTGTTTTTCCTATAATGTTATTTTTAGTTTTGGATGATATGTGGATAATGGAGCTTTAAGATATAATATATGTGATAGGCCATTATTCAATATATTTCAAGAGAAATATGGAGGGACCAATGTGTATTTTGATGATGATGCTACTTAACCCGTGAGAGGAGTTAAATCCATTTCCTTTAATATGCCTTCAGGTGATATTCTTGAGTTGTGTGATGTTATATTTTGCTTTTAGTTTGAAGAATAGAAGTTTTTAGTTTCTTATATGATGATATATGCACAATGGAGAGTTTCACTTTTAGGACAATGGTATACCATTAATGATTATAGTTTAGCCATACGAAAGACTTTGGATAGAGGGGTGAGAGATGGTGGATTTTATAAATTATTTGATGATCTAATGACACTTTTACATTCTAATGAGAAATTAGTTGACTTAGTATTGGTGAGGTGCATGAATGATGTAATGCCATGGATATAGCTTCAAAATGTATTTTGGTTTTAGTTATTGATTTGAGGCTTGAAACTATTGGGAGAGTTGTAGAGTATAGGAACAAAGTTATTATATTTCCTAAGATAAGGGGATTGATCTTGATGAGTCTCTTATTTCCATTACCAAAGGATTATCTTAGAATGAGACCATTTACCATGTTAAATTGTTTCTTTATTTGCCATAGGTTTTTAGGTACAGAAGAGGGATTCTTGTGCTCATAAGTTGTTGACAACCCTACATGCATTATTGTTTATACTACGACCTTGGTATCTTAGGTTTAAGTTTACTCATCAATATTTATATCTTTACAATTTTTTTATATGCAATTCACTTATAATGCTATATGGAGATGTGATTATCTTTGCAAAGTGTCCTCAAAATATCATGTAATGGTGTCTAAGGATTTTGGCCAATGATTATAGCTGCAAGAATGATGTAGTTTGGTGTTTTACTTATGATCTAGGGTTTTATTCGTTTAGATTCATAAATTGTTAATTTTTTTTAAAGGTTTGAGATGTCAAGATAACATATATTGTTCATGGATATAATGATACTTCTATAGCCTATAGGATTGATGTCTTATCATGGTGGGAGACTGTGGTAAGTAGAAATGTCATGAGGATGAGGATGATATGTTAGGATCAATATCTTATCATGATTGATGTGGATGCTAGGTCTTCTATTTCAATAGATTCTCATTTATTTATTTTTGAGAATTAAGATGAGTTAAATTCATAGGGATATGAGGTGATATTAGCATGTATATAACCTTATCTACTACTCTTGATGATATAAAGCTAAGAAGACTTATATATATGTTACAAGAGGCATATGAGCATGTAGGAATGTCATATCTTTAATCAGGGTGAGTATTACTCCTAAGAGATATAATATTCATGTTGCTTTGATTTCCTCCATTTGTGAGCCATCAAATCATCTTGAGGAAGAGAGATGTTGATGCCTTCATAGAGGAACATGCTTGGCAAACAATGTTTTTCTTTTCTTAGGCTAACACCCATGGGGGATTTTAACTAGTGACCTTTTTTCAAGGAGTGCCTTAACAATACACCTATTTAACATCAATACAAAGCTCCATGGGCTTGTAAAAAAATTGATGATACAAATGGGTCATGTAATTAAATTTTTAATTCTCTCACAAATTTAAGTAAATGACTTTGCATTTAATTGTCAACCTGAGGCTCACATGGAACTTGCAAACTATCATGTGCACAATATATGCTAGGACAACTTATTCACACATTGATATAACTATGACATTGTAGTAATAGGAACAAGAATGATGATAACAAAGTAGGAGCCTTAAAATGATTCTTGACAAGGAAACCAAGGCTAATTTTATCTATCCAATACTAAAATGACATTATGGCAAGGAAACTAGAATAATTTATTCAACTAGAAAGGAAACAAATTTGTTTAACAAATATCTAAGTGAAAGAAAATGGTAATGGACTTGCAAGAAAAGGAAACAATTACTTTTTTGATCACACCCTTTAAATCTACTTGCTAAAAGTAAAAATATTGATTAATTGCAGGAAAGGTAATGTTACTTATTCTTAGGAAAGGATATTTACACTTGTTGTTAGAAAGGAAACAACTTATGACAACAAAAAACTCTTTTTAAGGAATGGAAATGAAATACGTGGTGACTTTGTTAATATGTATTTTCAAACTCTTAAATTTTTAATTAGGTGAGCATTGAATTCTAAATATATAATAATTGAGTAAACCATGCCAAAGTGTTGTACTAGTATCTTGTAAATTTAATGTAACCAATATAATTTACAATTGAAAACTATAGAAATACTTAATTAAATTAGAAGAAAAAAAGGGAAAATATCCAAATACGTAAAAAAGTGGATTGTACTATTGTAATAGAATGCCTAATTCCTAGAATTTCAATAGTGAGTCAATGGTGATTACACACATAGATTCTAACAAATAAATCAATTAGAAAAACTAGTAAGCTCTTTCGAGATATGTCAATACTTGGCTAAGGAGGGGGCCCCAACTCCTTAGACAAGGTATTGGATGGAACATATAGTTGAAGCCTGAGCTTAAATCTTTATTCAATATAGAAAATAAAGGCACACAAATCGAACAACACATTTATTAATTAGAAAACAGTGCATTAGACCTCTGTTAGAAAATTATATATTATGGAGCAATGGAACACATAAAATATTGCAGAAATATAAACACAGAAAACACATAAAACAAGAGAGACACAGATATACGTGGTTCACCTAGTTTGGGCTACATCCACCCCAAACAGTCAATCCTTCCTTTCTATTACCCAACAAAATGAATAGACACAACTTACAACAGATCCACTATAATATCCTCTATTTTCTCTCACAGTTTCACCTCTCTATTTCTCACTCAGAGAATACACATCTATATCACAGCCTCAAATACAATGCCCTCATACAAAGAGAGGGGTTTACTTCTAGGTCAAAAAACCCTAAACTAAACATAAGTTCTACCATCAGATCATCCACCTAATGAACGACCCTGATTGACTAGAAATTACTATACTTTTACAAGGCAATTTTACATCTATTTTTGGTTTTGGGGGTGCTGCCCCTGAACCCCCACCAAGGGACTGTTGGCCCTTGGACCCCCCAGCCGGGGGGGATCATCCCCCCCGGATCCCCGCGGGGGGGACAAGTACCCCTGCACCCCCTCCCCCCCTGCATGGAGGGGTGTACCAAACTCCTGGGGTATACATCTGGCTGGACAAAGACCTCTGAACAATCATGCTCCACACACAAAAAATCTCCCCTCCCCCCCCCCCCCCAACCACCCCCCCACACACACCCACCCACTCTTTCTATTGAGTTTGAGTTGGGTGCTTCTAAAATTTTTCAATAGTTTATCTTTAGAAAATATTTTGAGTACAACCATGAGATTATACAATTCTCGGGTTATTCTCAACTTCCCATTTTAGACAAAACACCTCATATCAATATGTTGAAGCCCCGAAAATCGGGTCGACAACAAGGGGGATACCCACCCGGTCCGGACCTTGGTTGGCAGCTACTTATCCGTTTGGTATAGCGGGTCCAACTGGGGATAACGGGACCAGTTTCCCGATCTGGGGGTGTGTGTGTGTGTAGAGTTGAATAATGCTGATTTAAGAGTACTTTAAAGCTAATTTAATTCAGATTCTTAAAATAAATCTATGCTATTGTAATCTAATAAGAAACAACACATCTAATCTACGCTAACCCGGGATGTATATCTTCTATTATGCGATCTAAAGAGATATCAAATAATAACTGGTAATAAAGATCATTTAGCTATCATAAGAATAGAAATCATTTAATATAAACCACTTTGCATAAGAAGTTAGGCAAAACAGTTGTGAACAACATATCACATAATAAGCTATTCATATGTCAAACATAAATAAATGACTCCACCGTACAAAAGTGCCAAATGGTAACCCATACATTCATGCAATAACATATAAACAACTGAAAACTGTATATCACTTAAAGAATATAAGCAGAAATGGCCAAGAGATAAAAGTACCATTTATGACTAATCCTACATACAACTTCAAGAAAAAACGATCTATCTCTACTTGTTCTAACATCTACTAAGAGTACAAAAGTGCAACATCAGTAGCAGACATCAGACATCAAATGCAAATAAAAATAAATCTCGATCCATCTATTCATCAAAACCTCCTCTGAGGGTGCAGAAGTGCATGTTCCAAGGACAAGTTTTTGACAAATCTCTGGACCCCTCTCTAAATGCATGAGAAGGGTTAAAATACTACTTCCTAATTCTAATAATAGTGCTTTTACAAAATTTTAGGATACGGTTTTCAAATGACCATCCTTTTTCTAATCTAATAAAAGGAAAAAACAAACTTGTAAAAATAAGCTACTTCTGTACTTGGTCCTTAAAACTGCAAGTGTTCATCATGGACTTGAGAAGAGTCGGTTGGCCGACTTCTGCGCTGAGATGGGCTGCGAAAACAGAATCTATGAGAGCTGGCACTACTTTCTCGGCTGAGTTTATGATGCATTTCACAGTCATCCATTGACTATGTGGCTTGACTAAGTATGCCCAGTAACACTCCCAATTTAACCCGTTCAATGCCTGGATCGCTTTTCCCTTTTCCTGCGCCTTTTGCTTCCATTCTGCCTCTAGTCGTGATTTATTTGGTAGGTACCCCGGGGTGGTTTCTGCGATTAAGCTGGCCCTGTGTAAATTCTCATTTACACAGTCGATAAGAATGTTTGCCTGCATGGCCGCTGTCTCTACTGCTTGTTCTGCTTGCCTGATTTGATCGTCCCATTTGTTAAAGAGCAATTCCTTATGACTCTCGTTTATTCTGGGTGCATTTGCTCTTTTCCCTTCCTCTCCATCCTGCCAAGCTAATTATTCCGTCACTCGTCTGTCAATCTGGTCATATTCACTTCACAAGTCCGCCACTTGATTGGTGATTTTATCACTTAGCTCGCAATAGTGACCCCACTGCGATATCTTACGTCCCAACTCTTCTTGTTGCTGCAGAAGTTGCTCATTTAAGCCAGCAGATTCTGAAACAAACTCGGCAAGCTTAGGCTCGTCTTTATGCATTTCTTGTAGAGTCTGGCATTGCTTTCCTTTTTCATCTAAACTTCTTTGATAACTTATCTGCATCTGCTGAAAGTCTTCCTGTAGCTTCTCGAGCTGTTTGGATGCTTCAACGCTAGCATTGGCTTGTTGTAGCTGTTGTTGTAGTAGCTGTATTTTATTTTCTTGTTCTTTCAACAGTTGCTGAACTTCCGATGCCTTGTCAATAGTTGCAGAAGCATATGCTCCTGCGATCTGAGGCAACTTCATGATATTTTCTGTTGGGTTGTTGTTGGGGTCTTTCCATAAGACGTCTAAATGTTCAACATCTTGTGATAGTGTATTCTCTAGCTTTCTTTTCTTTCTTTGTCTCCTCACAACTGCTTTATGTTGGGGACTATAGAATACATCCACTGGGGGAATTTCCTCTACACTAAGTAGAAGCTCAGGAGGTGGAGCGATATGACATTCTCCGTTTCTGTGACACTGCTGACTATGGTCGAAACCATTTCTTGTGTTACCTGTGTATTGTTCACAGGTGTTCTTGGGGCTTGCCCTTCAAGGTTGATAAGCTCATTGAAGGTTTCCCATTCTTTGTCTAGCTCTGTTGTGACGAGTGGCGCTTTAATGACGGGAGGAGGGACATCTCTTTGCAGGGAGGTGATAACTTGCTGTCGCGACATTGCACTCGACTAATTTGTATCTTTAGCTATTTCTTCTCTTTTTTTTTGGTCGCTTCCAGACTTTTTAGAACGTTCAAGCATTCCTTGGGCAGTGTCAGATTTGGATTTGGAAGTACTAGAGTTTCCACTGAGGCTGACGATGGGAGTCGGTTCTCTGGCGGGCAGTCGCAACTTCTCTAGAGGAACACTGGCTAGCCTTCTTTCCCTGTATAACATGAATCTTTGGAGGTCATCTGGAGACAACCTCGACCGAGCTTCTCGCAAAACTTCCTGGAGTGAGGTTTTACCTTGAAACAAATCATCAAACAAATCTTTCTTTCCAATGAATACTTTTATTTTGACACTTGTAGTGAAATCATGGACAACATTATTTAGGTCAAAAGGCTGAGATGGGAATTTAAATAACTGTAGAGACGTCAAATTCTCCACTTCAGTGAAAGCGTGTCCTACATCGAACAATGAGAAGGCCCCACAAGCTACAGGAAACTGAGGCCATATGGCCTTCTTCTTGTCTTTTAGTTCTTTGGTCAGGCCGCCTTCTGAGCAGGTCTGATAGGCAATTTCCTGAGCCAACAGTTTATTGGGGACATATAGAGGTAGGACATGTGGAGGTACAGTGCTCCCAAAAACTCTCATATAAGTGAACCATTCTTCCTCGAACCATCTTGCGATGGGGATGATGTCTATTTGCGCTTCAGGTGAGCACCTCGGGGGTTCTTCATCATACATCATTCTATATAGGGGTAAGATAAGCCCGTGACAAATCTGATAGAAGTGTGGGGCAAACTGGGAATCCCATAACACCTTATGATAAACATGAATAGGTGACGGGTCCTGGGTAGTCCATTTCCAACCCATATTGGGGAATTTAGGCACATAACAAATAGAATCCATAATATACGCAAACAGATAAAAAAGAGTATAGACCCTTTGAGACAAGGATCTTTTAGACCGATAATTCATAACAGCAGTGTATAGATTATCAGAGAATATCTTGGCCCAATCCACGATATCGGCGTTTGTGGCAGCGTCTATGAGTGGTAGCCATTCGGACAAAAATTTATTGATGTCCGACATCCCAAATAGTCTACAAAGCATGGCTGCAGCAAAACAATACAGGGAGGTGAGGGAACCAGTGCTGTACATACCGTTTTTGTCCTTTTTTAGTGGTTCCTCTCTTCTGGTCCAATGACTTTAGAATTTACTATATGATATCCATCTCGACCATTCGACTTATCATAATTATGACAAAGTCATTGTGTTTCAAAAATTGAAGTGGTTGTAGCTAGTTGATGTAGACATGGGAAATGCAATTCTCTCTTTTGACCGGTTATGAAGAATAAGGGTCCATAGATAGCTAGATATCCTTTTCCTTGTATAGTAGCACCATGATATACGACCAAATAACAACATTGACAAGTGACACTAGTGTAATGCAAACACTATATAGTTGTGTAATAACAATGATGATGGATGGTGTAACAACAACGTTAATTGGCTATGTAATAACAATGATGATAGGTGGTGTAATAACAATAATAGGCAGTCATGTAGCAAGAATGGTGACTATGTAATGACAACGTGACTGTTTGTCTAATAGAACTTGTGTAACAACAAGGTATCCAACACCCTGCACATACCATCCAAGGGTAGTGGCTCATGAACCTTCTCATAATCGAGCATGAAAAAGGTTGATTCCCCTTAATCACACTAGCACAATCATCAAAATGACATATATTGTAGGTGAATATACCTTGGGAAAAATATCTTGTTATAAATGAAGTTAAACTAAAAAATTGAGTAAAATGGTAGGAAAAATTGGTTAAAGAGGAAAAATATGGGTGTGGAAAAGATGATATTTTAGGTTCCCTAAGATACTATGATTACTATATATACAACTTTGCAAATGTCAATTTGGGTGGAGTTGTAGAGGGATTAGATAGGTGTTGGTGAAAATTCTTTCCTCATAAAGAGGGAGTGTTATCTTTTGGGGTTACTCAAAAACTATTTATACCATGTTTGGGGGTGATTCATGATATTTGGGGTATCTAGTGTATCATCAATCCCTTGATGTTCTATGATGGATTTTCACATTTAAGTTGACTTACTCAATGGTTTATTGACATGAGTTAGATTCTTTCAAAACATTCTTCCTTAGGGCATTGGAGATGTTTATATATCTTTGAGACATTCTATTTTCCAGCCACATGGAGAGGGTTTCTTACTTAGATATTTCCATACATTGGAGGATGGTAATTTAACATCCTAGAGGAGGGAATTATCCTCAAACAACATTCCATAGCTTATATTTTGCATAGAGTGTTAAAGTTGACTTTGGGATGGTTAAGTTATGATAGTGTTCATGTAAGGAGAGTGGATATTATGGAGTACATGGATTAGAAGGTTTATTAGAGCCATTGGAGGCTTTTTGTTGGACATGTGTACTCTTGTAATGTATCACTCCACATGTGTAACCCATATAGTGGTCAGATGAAGACAACATGTTTTAATAAGGACGGTGCTAGGGGAATGAAAGAAGTATAAATAGGTGATGAGTGCAATGAACTTATGAAGGGTTTTCACTAGGCTGACTAGGGATATATATATTGATTGTGAGGAAATACTCCTGTTTCAATTCTTTTTCTCTCTTTCCTTCAATGGTTCTCCTAGGATAAGAGTACCTCAAGTTCCTAATTTCACTACAAAAGTGGAAATAAGAAGGGATGTTTATGAAATCCATTTTCTTCGAGTGTGTGATTCCTTGATATTTGAGTTCAATAATACATAGAAGGCCATCATTTATGTGAATTTTCATTCCTTGCCATCACTAGGTTTCCCATGGCTAGGGCATGGTTGTTATCCTTCACAAATATTCTCATTCTATCTCGTATTTTATTTATTATAGTGGGTGTCCAAAACTAAGGAGGATATTTGGAAAATTTTTCCATATATGGAGTTTTTAAGTAAAACTCTTGGTGTTTTTGGGAATAAATCCCCTATGGCTAGAGTTTAAAGCCACGAATAGGGCTAATAAAATACTTAAATTCTATGCCAAAAAAAAAAAAATTCATTAAATCACTATCTAAGGTTGATCTATGTACTTTGGAATACGAAGGTTGATGTAGATCCCTTAGTTGAATCCTCCTCCTTTGATATTATATTAGACACCTTCATGCATCATAGCAAATGGACAATAGTATATTTAATGAACACTTGATTCTCTAACTTGAAATAAATTCATAATTCAATGCATAATAATATACTAGATTAAATAAACATCACATTCGAACAAAGGAAATAATGATTTATTATTGAGTAAACAACAATAAAAATGGATAGAAAAGACCTTATAACTTATTGTAAGCACCACATGGAACTATCCTCAAGGTCCCTCTATCCCGAGCCCCTAAAGGTATCTACCAATATTATTTTGCTTCCAAACTAAATGATAGAGATAAATGGATCACCTTAAGGGAAAGAGAGAATATTAGGAAATGAGGGTTTCCTATTTGGGAGAGTTCTTAAAATCATAGGGAAATTTATATTAGGATTAGTGGAATTTCACTAGCATAAGAATGCTAGATCAAGGGATCCAATGTACCATTCCACCACCCTTGTCATGATGTTATACTCCCAATAATTTGTTGGGGTTGTTTGAGTATGGGCTATAGCAAGTGGCTTCCAATCCAACCCACACAATCACCAAAAAATGTGTTGTACTAAACATATTTAAATTTTTTTGGTGCTTTTTTAAGGCATACATGAGGTTATTTCCAGAGACTTGCATACATATACATTTTTATTTTGTGAGATTCATGTATATATGCATTATTCCGAAGTATTGGCAGTGTATGTGAAATAAGAAATTATTTTTTGATGAAGGGAAGGACAAGAATTTCATCTCTATGTCATTGTGGAAAAAAATGCTATAAGATATGTCCCCTAATGTATGATGTTATAAGGGTATATGATGGCCAAATACACTATGTAATCATGATAAAAATTGTTAAGTGGGTCAAAGAAGAGTTCACCGCAGGCTAGTTGAAACAATACATGTACAAAAAATCAAGGGAAGACAACTCATTTATTAAGGTGGCCATACCCATTCTTAGAGATATAAAAGCATATATTACAAATCAAGTACAATGTGAATCCATGAACATCTCTATATAAAAATGAATAGCATGTCCATAGAGAGAACACATAGTGGAATGATGTCAAATATATCATAGCAAAAACCAATACATGGTAGAGTTATTTCTCAGTATATAAAATCAGAGGATATATGGAGCAATGAAGTGAACAACTAATCTATGTTTGAAATACCAAATTCATGTGAGAAGGAATGGTACTATCCAGAAACTGGAGTGCTAACATGCAAGATGCTACTGAAATGAGGAGAATCATGTCAAAGTATATGAATTGACAAGAACTAAAAAGATTGTCAAAATTTATTGACAAAACACGAGATCTTTAAACTGGCTACTGAAGGTATAAATATACATCATGTGAATAAATAAGTTTCAAACATGAGATTAATTATTTGATTACCAATTGTTGATTTCTACCATTAACATACACGATAGAACCTATTATTAATGATAATGGGGGTCAAGGTACCTAGTACATTCTAACAAGCGTGCATAGATGTGTTGAAGTTGAACACTCGAAATAATCTATTGATCAGGGTAATTTTATGTATTCCCATTTTCAATAGTAGGAAAACATGAAAGGATATATAATTTTGATGACTACAAACCCCAAGGTACTAAATAAGACTATAGACCTTATTCCTAGAGAAAATGAGTTGAAATTTATTGGAAAATATGCAGTGCAAGGAAGGCATTGAAGCATCCCCATCAACCAAAATGAGTATAATTATAAGGCCAATGATTTTGAGGGACTCGGTAAAATATTAAACAAACAATTGATAAGTACATCTCTTGCAAGCACAAGATGACATAGTGCATAGATGAGACCCTATACATAACAAACAATGTTGAAAGTTGTTGATGAATAGAAGGAATTCCACCAATGAGGAAAATAAAACCTAAGGTATTGCACATATCACAATGTGTGATAATGTATGTTGACATTGAACATAAGGGAAACCACCTAGTCAAAGAAATAACGATGAAAATTATATTTGGGTACAAGGTCACTTATCAATGATGGAAATAGGGCTAGCATGCTACTGCACATCTACTCTTAGAGAAAATTTTCATAGTCAATGAGAGAAAACCCATTAGTTAGAAGTTAGTGGGGACTTTCTATAATGACAAATACATGGCATAGATACTTTTGTTATTGAAAGTGAGTTGATAACCAGGAATGGCCACTACAATTATTTAATAGACAATTGTAGAATAGATGGCATAGAGTCGACTTCCCTTGAACATAAGCATGACATAATTATGACTTTGTAAATAAAGACTCAATAATTAACAATGCTATAAGTATACGACACAATAAGAATGAATATACTATCCATATGATTGGAAGAGTTACAAACCAGAGGAGTGAAAACTTAAAAAAAAAGGTTTGGCTTCTTAAGGCCATACTAAAACCCAACTTAATGCAGACAAGGCTCATAGCTTGATGCTTTATTTAAAGGTGACATGACTCAACACTAGTGCCAAATAAATGAGTAAATCCATTCTCATGTCCCCTATTGCTTTAAATATTTGATTTTTTTTCATATTATGAAAATTCTAAAAAATAATAAATGTAGAAATTTCACCTGTAGAAAAAATCGATATATGCAATGTCTTAAAGCATAATACTTGTTCTACTTCTACAAAACATTAAGCGGAAGCATAATCGAATTCATGAGCAATATCAATAAGAACAAATATAACTGATATGGATAAATCAAACACACATAACACAAAATATATCACTGGGGAAACCACCAACATAAAACCCCAACTCTGTATTATCAATCAAGTGGAAATCCTCTTCAAGATACAAAAAGAATCAACTCAATAGCTATCTTGCTCTCTCTGTAATTAGAAGATCCCGATGATCTTCAATTAGAAGATGAAAATCATGGACTACTTAGGCCTCAATATATATGCCACAAGTCCTCCAATCTCCTATAATAGATCCTTCTCCATGCAAGGAATACTTACTAGAAATATCCAAGCATCTGATAGTACACTGTCCCACATCTGATCTCAACTGGGTCTCTGACAGAATTGACATGCAACATTTTATCCATGAGAATCCTCAGTTATAATAAATATCGTTGTCCACAGTGCGATGAAAGCGTTAACAAACTTATATATTTCATTATTTTAACAACTTGTTTAAAATAATCTAACTGGACTTGAACTAAGTTAAACTAAAGTCAACTGATTCTCTCATTAATAGAATTGGAACCTTATCTCCTTTAATCAGGGATAATCCTAAAATCAAGGGAGAAAATAATTGCAGAATCTCAAAAGACTTTCAAGTTTAATTTTCCATAATTAATTAAGTTCAGGAGATTAAATTATTAAAATTTTTAAATTGTTGTTAAGACCAAATTAGTTTTTACTTCCTATAGTTAGACCAGGGACTGCTAAAAATAGGAAGGGACCCATAAATGCTATTTTTAGAACTTTCTATTTTTAGCAGTTTCACCTCTCACCCAATGTGGCCAGTGACCTCACTGGCCAGACTGTTATTTTTAGACATGCTATTTTTAGCAGGTCTATTTTTAGCACATTCTAAATTTAACATTTCTTGTTGTACATTTTTCAACACTCCCTCTCAACAAGAAAGGCTTCCTCTCGAACCCGATCATGTAACTCATGCAACACATCTACCCGGTCCACTTGCTCCAACAACACTTGGAACAAAAACACTCCCAACTGAGCACTCTATTGGGCTAGGAACATACTTTGATGCTAAAGCTCTATTTGCTGCTGACAAGTGCTCCCTCTCTGACATCTACGCTACTACAACATCTCCATGTATCTCACACCATTGCACACCTCTCTATGCCACATAGCATTATGCAAAACACTTGTGCCTCTCGCATTGCTGCAGCCTGCTAGCTATGTGTTGTCCTAGTATTCCTTACATTGTAGCTCTCTTTGCCGCTCCATCCGCATCTGTCTCTACCCAATTAGTCAGTTCCTGCACTCCACATCGGGGCTCCTGTAGCAAAGTCAAATAAAAAAGGTTGGGTACCTCAAGGATCCTGCCTCTCCTCCTTGGGACGATCACTCCACATCGCCCCACCTCCTACCTCAAGGTACGACTGCATGTGATCCCTCTATCCACCTGGCTCGAAGTTTCCCCCTACTAGAGGTCTCTACATGAGTAGATGTCTCTACTAGATCTCCTCCCAGCTTCTCTAGTTGTGGCTACTCCACAACCTCCTGAAGCTGCTACACCAATCGTGGCTCCTCCACAATCGTCAGAGACTTCTTCTGGCGCTGCATGTTGAGAGGTAATTTACTCTCCCTCTCAACCACCAATTATCTAACCTTTGCAATTCTCCTCAAGGCTTTGCATGCATCTTTTACCTCAAGTGCATACAGGTTCTTGGCTAGCACACCAATCTATATCCACTTTCCCTCCGTCACAAATTTTTTGGGAAAAAAGAGTTGATTTTAAATCAACGATATCTCCCTCCTCTGAACTCCTATTCAACCGATTTTTTTTTTTTGATTTTGGGTATTTTTCCGTAAGGAATCCAAATCTGCTATTTGTTTCTGAAAGTTTTGTATAGAAATTTTCAGGTTTGCTCTACAAACTCTCGACCCAAAACTCAAAACTTTGAAATCTCATCTAGTATAATGTTCTTCCTTGATCACTTGCGCTCCGATACCGTGTAGAAATTTCACCTGTAGAAAAAACCAATAAATGCAATGTCCTAAAGCATAATACTTACTCTACTTCTACAAAACATTAAGCAGAATCATAATCGAATTCATGAGCAACATCAATATGAACACATATAACTGATATGGAGAAATCAAACACATATAACACAGAATATATCACTGGGGAAAGCACCAACATAAAACCCCAACTTTGTATTATCAATAAAGTGGAAATCCTCTTCAACATACAAAAAGAATCATCTCAATAGCTATCCTACTCTCTCTATAATCAGAAGATCCTGATGATCTTCAATCAGAAGATGAAAATCATGGACTACCTAGGCCTCAATATATAGGCCACAAGTCCTCCAATATCCTATAATAGATCCTTCTATATGAAAGGAATACTTACTATAAATATCCAAGCATATGATAGTACACTGTCCCACATCTAATCTCAACTGGGTCTCTCACAGAACTAACATGCAACAATTATCCATGAGTGAATCCCCAGTTATCTAAAATAATAGTTGTCATGTGCATGCAAGCATTAACAAACTATATTTCATTATTTTAACAACTTGTTAAAATAATCTAATTGGACTTGACTAAGTTAAACTAAGTCAACTGATTCTCTCATTATAGAACTGAACCTTATGTCCTTTAATCAAGGGATAAATTCCTAATTCAAGGGAGAAAATAATTGCATGATCTCACAAAGACTTCAAGTTTAATTTTCCATAATTAATTAACCCATGGAGATTAATTATTTATTATTTTAAACTGTTGTTAAGACCAAATTAGTTTTTACTTCCTATAGTTAGACCAGGGACTGCTAAAAATAGGAAGGGACCCATAAATGCTATTTTTAGAACTTTCTATTTTTAGCAGTTTCACCTCTCACCCAATGTGGCCAGTGACCTCACTGGCCAGACTGTTATTTTTAGACATGCTATTTTTAGCACATTCTAAATTTAACATTTCTTGTTGCACATTTTTCAACAATAAAATAATGCTTTGATATAATGGAGGGAACAAGTATCGTGAATAAACAAACAATTTCTAGTGCTTGGAACATTCCTATGCTCAACGCAGGGAGAGCATGTAAGATATGTTCACTTGGGTAATGTTCCCTCCAAGGATAAATGTGTCAAGTAACAAAGGAAATATATGCAAGGCTAACACTTGAGAGAATTGGTAGGCACCATGCTTATAAAAGAGCCATTTGGTGTTGAAAATAGGATCAAAAAGTACAATCTATCCTATGCAATGCAAAAATACAGCTCAAAATTTTGGTAATCCCTTAAGTAATAGTCAGAATCATGGCAATAACCAAATTCATTGACATGAGGACATGGAAATCCATGCTTGATCACTTTTTTGACTCCCCCTCACTCATTTTTCCTTCAAAACACATCCTTAGCATATTTTAATACTCAATGGACTGTCTCTTGTATCAAAACATGGACTTCAATAACAATTTTCATTTTGCATATGAAACTCATCTAAACTTGCATCCAAATCATGGTTAAAATTAATTGATGTATTACAACATCCCTGTAACCCTGAAGATGAAAATTAGGGTTTGTTTTTTCCTATAAAATTAGGGTTTGTTTTTTACATGATTTATTTTAGTTGCGAGTTTTCTTTATTCGTACAACATAATATATATGATTTTATTTCCTCATATTTAAGATGGTTTTCTTCTTTTTCACACATACATCATGAATTTACTTATTTCCCTTCATTTCCTGTAATTTTGAATTTTTCCTATAGCATAGGAAAGTTAGTGTGGTCTCTCAGTAACTAGATCTTATATTAGTGTTCATAGAAGCTAGAAAAGGAAAAAGATAAGTACATGTTGCACACATAGTGTTGATTCCTCTTAAGTTTGTACAAACCCCGAGTTGACAATTAAAGTTGAGACCCTTGGTAGTCACAATATTCTTGCTACAATATTGAGGGCCATCACATTTTGGTGTCGTTTTTGGGGAGTTGTCAAATTATGAATTGTATTATTCCCTAGTTGATTTAATCTTTTATGCATTTCATGTTTTGCAAAAGAATAAAATTTGCATTAGGCATTCTTTATTCTAAAAACATAGAATTTCATTGCATTTCTTATTCAAAAAAATTCTTTGAAAAAATATAAAAGTACGTTTCTTTCTTTATGCCTTGAAGATTTAGGGATAACAAAAGGAATTTCATAACAAAAACCCCCACTTCCATAGGAACCCATCCTTATTTTGTTGAATATGAGCCTCCTACCCTATCCACAGGAGATATTGAGGCCCTTTTAGGTGTCAAGCAAGAATCAATAAGGATCTTGTAGAAGGAGAAAGATATTCACAACCCACCAATAACATGGCTAAAAGTAGGAAATCTAAAGTGTTTACATTCCTTATTAGAGAAAAATAAGGAGAGGCCAAAATGAATAACATTAATCCATTTGTATTCCACACTTTTATGGGCTAACTAGTAAATATCCTGACACTTTTATGTTTAAGATTGATGTAGTTTACAACACATATGACTACAACAAATGAACAAATGCTCAAACTTCTCCCTTCTACTCTTAATGATGCAATTCTTTGTTGATTTATGAGCCTATAAGTGGATAGCGTCAATTCATGGGAGAAAATGCAACAGGATTTCAATACCAAGTACTAGGATTATTGCGTAGCAAGAGACACCAGAGATGAGATATTCAAAATGACTCATGGAGTATATGAATCTCTAGAAGATTTCAAGGAAATATTTTAGTTGAGTTACAGAAGAGCACACAACTGCACTCTAGACCCAAATTCCTTAAAATTAGTATTATTATGGGGAGTCAAAGAAGAATTAATATAAATAGTCAACCTTCTAGACAATGGAGACATTTATCAACTCAAATTTGATGAAATCAAAACAATATTCAAAAATTATTCTAGAGATACTAGAAAAAGAGGTAGAACAAACAAGGGTTTGGTAAGTCCATCTTCCTTCTCTACAATTACTAAGAATGAGATTGGAGGTATCCTAGAATACCTAAAAATGAAGGTCTTATACACCTTTTCTATGCATATGGATACACTACATGTCAAGATAAAATGAGAAGAATCATAAAGGGAATTAACTAAATTTTTCTCTAGATGCACTAAAAGACATCCTAGGAATGAGTGTCATTTATATGTCATAGAGATATGTTTTGTATGTGAATAAAATCACTCCACTAACAAATGTACATATTTGCGAGGTTTGAAAGTGATATACCAAGGAGCAGAAAGGAGGATGGAGTAGCTCTGCTTTGTCAACTAAAAGAGGCCACAAGCCCCTAGGTAGTGTCAATAAGGTATGAACTACCCATGTTAGTTAAATACAGATTAAAATGCACATTTTCAACCTTGGTTTCCTCCTAACACTTCACCCTCGTCTATTCCCACTCCATTGTCTTATACTCCCCAAAATGTTATTCCTCCTTTTCAACCATATTTGCACCAACCACCTCAATGGGCTAATCCTTCTTCTGGAGGGAGGCCTTAGGAAACCCAACCACCTTCCTTGTTGCCTCCTCCTCCTTAACCACAAGTACCTCAAAGTAATCCTCCTAAACAACCTAAAATCTCACCCAACCGAACCAAATCCTAACAACAAATAGAGTCAACTAGTCTATACTGAGAAACTACATATCCTACCTATGTTGTAGAAATTCAAGAGATCAACCTTAGGTCTAGGAAGGACCTTTCGAATGCTCACCCACCTTATCCAATAGAAAATATAGAAGAATAGAAGGAATATGCTGCAACTCAAGTCACTAAGCCTCCCTATCCTGAAAGGTTGAACACTCACAAAGTACACATCCATGAAGAAGCTCAACTTATTGGAGTGTTACCACTCAAAAAGTGATTACCTATCCATTTTCCACTAGAATGATCAAAATAAACCATGTAGTATGCGTTTACACATTAAAACCCACTTTCACCTTCGAAAATAATTTAGAGAACCACTTTTCCTAATTTATTTTTGTTTACCCACTTTTAGTGTGTGTTGAATTTGACTTTCTATTACTGAAGTGTTAATGGTCCGCCCAATAGGAAATCATCTAGTAACACAGGTATAGAGTCTTGAGATTAAAGTATCATGCATCAACATTTTTACAAACAAAAAAAAAACAAATACTCAAGGGAGCATGAAAATCCATGAGAGCGTCGACATGAGAGTTATGTTTCTAGAGTTGATACAACTTAAGAAAAACAAAAGAGAACTTAACGTTATAGCTAGAGAATACTAATTATTAAACCAAATGACCTGAAGAATCTTTGGAGTCGGCCACGAGTGCCCAACCTTGCCATCGTGGCCATCATGAGACATCGTAACCATATTCTTGTAGCACTTCCTCAGTGATATCATGATCACTAGTAACCATTCCTTGACCATACTCCTGAACTGCGAGAAGGTCTTTAGAGTTAGCCATGGGTGCTTCACCATGCAACCTATTGTATCATCCATCGTCATTTGAATTTCATTTTCAATATTATCACAAAAAATAAAAATTCAAATATTATGTTTTAAAATCAAAAGAGAGTTTGAACGTCCGAAAGCAATGATTTAATTTATATTATTGGCAGTATTCAAATGTAATATAAGGTGGTTCCTCACCCATATGCTAAATCTCAAGGGATATTACGGAATATAAACAAGCAATGGCTTAAGAGGCGGGTAAAGTGCTTTGCGGGGGAACAACGAGCATGAGTTATAACTTAGGCTCAACCCCTGGAGTTGACCATGGCGTCGAGGTAGTTGACTAAGATCTACAACCTGAGATTGCTGCGGGGGTTCAAGCCTGATGAACCTCTCGTCCACTCCCTACCTCGCAGCAAGCCACCCCCATCATTTCACTCCACCTTGTCTCCTCCACGTCATCTGCCACTTTCATTCATTACCATCCACCCCACCCACCATACCTCGTCACCTCATCTGCCACTCCATTAATTAGTTACATTAATTACAGGGTTTCTCTCCATTTTGCTTACCATATATATAAAAGAAAAGTAAAACCCCGTTGCATTAGTCTTTTGTTTTTAGTACTAAGCAACCTCGCCTCCAGTTTATCATTCTGAGTCAGCAACTGTCCCAGCAACTGTCATCAACAACTGTCACTAGCGACTGTCTTCTATAGACAGCATGGCCAAACAAGTAAGTTCTTACTCAGTCATCCATACCCGATTAATGGATGTCGAATGTGATGTTTCTGATACCCTTTGCACAATTAAGCATCTTTCAATGTATCAAGATGTCATTCTGAACCATAAAAAGTCCCCTATATTCATGGAAATGGTTAGGTCAGGTGTTTTAGCTACTTTTGTCCCAAGGACTCATTTGTTACCTGAATTTATTCAATGGTTAGCCTCAGCAATGTACCCAAGAAGTGTGTTGTAATGAATTAGTTAGGGGAGAGTGTTCTTCAAGTAACTTCACAATTAATTCACCAATATTTGAATTACCTTGTATCTAGAACTCACACCACCTTTACTGAAGAGTCTTTGGCTTCATATTATGATAACCTATCCTCCCAAGAGTCTTCTCATGTTACCTCTTTCCTGGCTCCTAAATCTGGTCAATTCCCTCTGGATGGAAATCTATTTTATTTGGTCATTTTCACAGTTGATATAAGACCTGTATTACAAGTAATTTCTAAGATTCTAGGAAAAGAAGACTCTAAGCAGGTTGATAAAGTAATGCTGGGATTTTTCTCTTTAATGATGAAGCCATAGGTAGTACTAGACATTCCAACATTATAGGTGGATACTATTAATACCCAATTCATGAATTTGCCTCTTATTAGGTCCTTCAAGTTTCCTTTAGTTATTACTTATCTATTTTTCTACTAGAATGTTGAACATTTTACAGATTTGGGACTAAATGTTGTTGACATAAATAAGAAGAAGAAATTAGTGGTATTCTAGACAAACCTGATAAGAGGTGATCCAGGAGATGGTGGTTTATTTGAGTTCACTTCTTTATTCCTTCCAATGACTTATAAGATCTTGAATGGAACCTTGCCCCAAACATTTCTTCCTAAAGCTCAAAAATTTCTTCAATTAAGTAAGGATGTGAGGTGTGGAGATTGGTTCATCTTTGAAGAGCATGTGGAGATTAGGCTTTATGGAGCCTTTGTCAAGCCTTACAAGTTACCAGAATTTGTGCCAATGAGTCTTTTTGCCCTTGAATTTATTAGGTAGAGCTTGAATATAGATAAGGTTCATTTTGTTCCTATGAAGAAAGGTTATTTCTTTAAGTTTCCCAAAGTAGTAGGACCCTTCATTGTGAACACTAGAAAAACTTCCCAAGAGGTTGAGAGGTTATTGAATGACATGTGTCTTTTACAGGTGGTTGAGTGGGCTTATGACCCTCATCAAATTATTTCCAAGAGAAGGCTAGAGAATGGATATTCAGCCTTTGTGCATGAAAGTAGACCAGAAACAGAGAAATTGGCAAATGGAGGTTTGTAGAACACTCAAGGGACAGAGATTGAAACCCCTAACATTACAGGAAAAGGTGTCAAGAGGGCTAGAGAAGAAGTTATTGATTTGTAGGAGGAAGAATCTAAAGCAGCAAAAAGGACTAAGCTTCAAGATGCAATGTCTTCAGCACAACCTAGGTTGGTGATTCAATTAGGAGAAACAAAAGGTGCCCCAGCTTCCCCATCTTCCAGAGAACCTATTCATGATCAATTTCCTTTAATTCAATGTTTTCTCAAATAGTTGAGAGAAACCAGAAGGTGAAGTTAAATATGGAGGCTCAAGCTAAGTCTCAATTTTCTCCTGAACAAACTAGATTTTTATCTTCTATGGATTTGGAGAAGAGCCAACTTAAAATTGCTTTTTCTCATCCTAATTAAATATCAGTTGGGTCCACTAGTAATTTCAAGACTGTGAATTTGACTATTGACACGCACAAGCTTTCAATGCTTGACAAGATCAATTTGCCCATGCAAACTGGGCAATTGATCGTAAATGATTTACATAAAACAAATGCAATAGTTGTTAAGGCAGAAAAAATGCTAAATAAGGTAATTCAACAATTGAAGTTGGAGAAAGCCAACTCCAGAGCTTTGAATGCTCAAGTGGATGAACTAAAGAAAATTATCATAAAAATAGGTGTCAATCTTGATGGTCAACCTACCATTAAGAAATTGTTGCAATCTGATAAGTCAAAGATTGGGGTTTTGAAGAAAAAATTGAACTTACCTACAGGTGAGCATCCCATTGCTGTAGGGATAGCTGAAGTAGAAAATGAAAAGGAAAAGCTCCTACAAGACGTGTTGCATAAAACTAAAGAAGTTTCTTTACTTAAAGAATCTTTGGATAAGCTACAATGAAAGGTAGACACTCATGTCTGTACAATAGTAATGCCATCCAACACAGATGATCCAACAACCCAGGTATTGCAGTTGGAAACAAAGCTAAAAATGGCTACGCATGATGTAAATAAAGCACAGAGAGAATTGGAAACAACTTGTAAGTTATTGAATTTGAGGGAAGAGGAGGCAAGAATGGAGGAATAAAATGCAAAGAAGTACTAGGAAGATCATCTAAGGGTTGAAGATGAAATTAAAAGGCTTAAGGAAAAAATGAAGGGCAATATGTCCTTGATTCAAGCGAGGGAAATCCTATGGGATGAAATCATTGAGATCATCAAGGGAATTTGGGAATTTCTTGTTATTGTTTCTGAAGAGAAAACAACAGTCCGAGACATGGAATAGGTGGTCATGAAAAATAACAAAAAATATTTACATAGATCAAAGTTTACAAAGAGAATGATAGATTTCATTAATTCTAAATCTACTTCATAATTGAAGGAACATGATATGCCAAACAAAACATTATGTGCAATAGATAAAAGATGATTATCAGAAATATTTATAGGAATAGTGCTGAGAAGAAGATAAATGAGATGAAGGAAGCAGCTTCCAAGTTTAACATCATGTTTGATAAAAGAGTTAGAGCTAGAATTCCCTCTTTCTAGGATCTACAAGGAAACTTACTGCCATGGAAGACATATGAGACTTTGCTAGTTGAGGGAAAGAGAAAAGTTGATAACACTCATGAAAAGACAACAATATTAAAGGGAGTCACCATTGTGAACTACCTTAACAAATATTTCAAGCTTCTTTGGATGGTAAAGACTTTGTTTACAGATAAGCCTACTTATAGTAGGATTACAACTTGCAAAATAACACTTGACAAGTTGGAGGAAGCACCAAAGTCAAATGTACCATTATGGAGAAAATGCAAAGAATGAATGATAGAGCAGACCAAAGATGCATCAACAAGACCACATACTCAAGCTACAAATTCAAACAGCAAGCAACAATCACCAATCATACTTTAATTTCTGTTACTTCATGTTATCTTATTTCTTGAGAAAAATGAGGTGTCTTTTACCCTCTAATGTAATGTTCTGTAATGACTTTTAGTTTAGACAGCTAGAAGGTAGTTAAGTAGTTTTATAGTTTTGGTAGTTACCCACTGTCTCATGATGTATAAAAAGAGGAAAAATCATAGAAGAAAGGTCCAAATTTTGAAGAACCTGAAGACTATGCTATTGTGTACTTGATAGATTAATGATTAATGAAAGAATTAGGAGTTTTCCGTATGGTGTTGGGTACAATTTTGTAATTTATCTATTATGTGTCATTATGTTTCTTCCTCTCTTTAAGTATGGTAATGAAGCTGCAAGTCTTTGTTTACTTATGTGAATAAAGTTAAAATTCCTTAAAAGAGCACTCTCATATTGTTAGGTCCCTATAATATTAGTGATTACCCCATTACTAATGTAGTTGAATCCCTTATTAATATTGTTGTGCCCCTATTGTCCCCATATTTTTATTACTGTGCCCCATAGAATCCCTCTATTGTTATTTTTGTGGCTTTATATTATTATTGTTAGGTTGAGCTGGGTTATATTGTGACTCCTTAGACTCCTATATATACAAAGGAGGTTTTGTCATTTGTATCATCCAAGAATTGTTCATTTGTGTAATGTAAAGGAGGTTTCCCCCTTGAAGAGGCTGAATTATAAGGCGTTGATTTCTCTTTTCTATCTTTTTGTGAGCTGGTTTCATAACATTTGGTATCAGAGCTTTGGATTTTAGGGTTTTGCTGCTCCAAATAGGTCATCGTGGCATTTTCACTATAACTTTTTTTCTACGATGTTTTAGAAGAGAAAAAAAAAACCATTTGATATGAAATCGCACTGAACCTTGAGCCCAGATTTCAGAGCTTGTCGCGCTATATTTGCAGAGATATGATCTAAGGAAGTTGGTCTTTTTGTAGACTCCTAAATTACATTCCAAACAGGTGACCTGGGGAAAATCATCATAACTTTCTCTCTGAACATTGGATTGAAATTTTGTAAGAAGGTACAGAAAGAGGGTGGACTCTAGTTTCTTGTATATATTTTTCAGTGGCAAAAGTCGAAATAGTGACACGTGGTACTTCATACAAGTTCACTCTTTTGTAAAGGTCTATAATCAGGTCATCTTGGGAGATTTGCATAACTCTTTATTGGAGAATCCAATTTGGATCAGACTAGTGGCATTGGAAAGAGGATGCAAAGGGCTACTACAGGTCACAATTTTATAACTGGATGATCTGAAATTACAGAGATACATCAGATTCAATATCAAGCTCCTACAAAGTGAAAAAAGGTGTGTAGTTTTCTTAAATTTTTGCATAAGCTTGGTTTGAAAAATTAGTTTGAAGGAATTAAAAGGGCATAGTAAAGCATTATTATCGGTAATTGATGCCTCAAGGAAAAAAAATGAAAACACTTAGTAAGAAACTTGAAAGCTCTAGCATGACTCATGAAGAAGAGGAAGAAATGCAACATGATATATCAAAATTATAATACGAAGTGCAACAAGTGTCACTTGCACAAAAAGTAACATAATCTATGATGAAAGATGTAGAAGCTAAGATGGATGGTTTAAAGAAAGGTGTAGAAGCTCAGATGGATTGTTTAAAGAAAGGTGTAGAAGCTAAGATGGATGACATGGAAGCTAAGATGAATGGCATGGATTCTAAAATGGATGACATGGATGATAAGATGGAAGAATTGAAGATAAATATGAATAAGTTGCTACAAGAAATGGTCACTAATGGTGAAAGGGTAGTAAAGGAAACTCATGATGAGAACAAAAGAAATGTTAATCATGATTCCAAAGACTCTAATGTTGGATCAAAGACCCACCATATTCCAAAAATCGATATGAGGAAGTTTGATGGCAAGGATCCCGCAACATGGATATTACAGATGGAGCAATTTTTCGATCTCAATAATGTGCAAAACACACAAAAGGTACGTATTGCAACTTTATTTTTGGAACCAAATCAGTTTGTATGGTATCAATGGCTTTGCTCTCGTAAAAAAATTATCACTTGGGAAATTTTTACAGAAGAATTGACAACACATTATGAGGATACAAAAAGAAACACTTTTTTTCGCCAATTGATAAGTCTCAAACAAAAGGGTTCAATAATGGAGCACATTGAGGAGTTCCAAAAATTGAACATAAGGGTAAAAAATATTCCAGAGGAGCATAGGATTGATGTGTTCATAGGGACTTTGAAGGATAAATCCAACATGATGTTCGCCTTTGGGAACCTGATTCATTAGAGAAGGCATTCAGGTTAGCAAGAAAAATGGAAAGCAAAATTATGGCAACCAAGAAGCATACCACTCACAACTATAAATATGGAAGTGTTGTGCCTAGCCTTCCACAACCTATAAGGTTGACACCACAACAATTGGAAGAAAAAAGAGCAAAAGGGCTTTGTTACAGTTGTGATAGTAAATACACTAAAGGTCATAAGTGTGCTGAGAAGAAATTAATCTACATAGATTGTGAAGAGGAAGAAGAAAAGGAGCAAGAAAGGTCAAAATAAGAGGATATACTCCAGGAACAAAGCCTAGATGAAGAAGAAATAAATCCGACCATATCTTGTAATGCATTGGCAGGAATTACCACTCCTCAAACTATCAAGATAGAAGGACAAATCAAGAAGAAAAAGGTAATAGTGTTGATTGATTCAGGAAGTACCCACAATTTTATTCATTGTAAGGTAGCAAAAGAATTTAATTGCTTCCTATATCCAGCACCAGAGTGTCAAGTGATGGTTGCAAATGGAGGAACTATAAATTGATCTCGAAAGTGCCATAATATCAAGCTATCCATCGAAGAATATGTATTGACTAGCCTAATGCTTTTCATTCCAATGGGAGGTGTTGATGTTGTACTAGGAGTCCAATGGCTACAATCCTTGGGTACAATAGCTTTTAATTTTCAAGAACTTTTCATGAAATTTTATGTGGAAGGAAAGGAAGTTGAATGAAGGGGTATTGCAGGGAAACTAGGAAAGATAATTAGCTCTAACAGTATGTTAAAGATTCTAAAAAAGGAACATAGAGGTGTAATTGCTCAATTATGTTCGCTAGATGTTTCCACATCTCCAGATATCCAAAAAGTCTTGGACAATCATTCCAAGGTATTTGAGACTCCCAAAGGTCTCCCACCTATTCATGATCATGATCAAGCTATTCATTTGATTCCAGGAAGTGTTCCTCCAAACATTAGGCCGTACAGATATCCCTATGCCCAAAAGAGTGAAATTGAATGTATGGTTGTAGAAATGCTAGAGGCTGGTATAATTCAACCTAGTCAAAGTTCTTTCTATGCTTTTGTAGTATTAGTGCACAAGAAGGATGGATCATGGCACATGTGTCCGGATTATAGGGAGCTCAACAAGCTCACTACTAAGATAATTTTCCCATTCCTGTCACTGATGAATTAGTGGATGAATTGCATGGATAAATTTACTTCACCAAGTTGGATCTTTGTTCAGGATATCATCAAATCAGAATGAAGACTGAAGACATTCCAAAAAAAACATTTAGAACTCATGAGGGTCATTATGAATTTTTGGTTATGCCTTTTGGCCTTACC
>APFE030163211.1:0-11987 GCA_000404065.3 Pinus taeda
AAAAATTATAGATATAATTCTTGATTTTTTTATTGATTATAGAAATAAATTTGACAATTTTTACGAAAAAAAACAAACAAACAAACACTAATAATTTCACTTAACATCCATCATTATTATATTTTACTCTCAATAACCTCCCTCCATTATTACATTGTACTCTCAAATTCACTCATGGTTAGTCTGACAATTTTTATAGGATTTGCAATATATTTGTTAGAAAAAAAAAACACACAAACAAACAAACACTAATAATTTCACTTAACATCCATCATTATTATATTTTACTCTCAATAACCTCCCTCCATTATTACATTTTACTCTCAAACTCACTCATGGTTAGTCTGTGCAGAGTATATCGTTTGTGCACTTTGGAGTGACTGCTAAACATTATAGGGGAGAGCCACTAGTGGTGGAATGGGTCCACATCAAGTGGCCCTCCTGCCATGCTGGCACTTCACCCTTCATACGACACGTGGGGGTTGCATGCAGTGACATGTTGACATCATATATTAACCAGTTCAGCAGGTGGAAGCGGGGTTTAGGGTTTGTAACGTGTACAATTGTGCGCCTTGTTCAGTGTTGTGTTCATTTCTGTTTGGGTCATGTTGTTGTCCGTTCGCTCTGCCGAGTAGTTAAGCGTCGCTGCTCTAATGGCGGTCACTGCCATTATAGTCGTCGGTGATGCAGGTAGTGGTTTCAGTGATGCGGGTGGTGGTTTATGGACCAGCAAAGATGGTCGTGATGGAGGTCGCTCGGTTGTTTTCGTTTGTTTTGTCTTATTTTTTCAACTAGTTTTTCTTCCCCGCTTGGTGGTATGGACTCGTTATTCGTCTGTGTTTCTCCCTGTGGCAGATTTAGCTCAGCTCGGTGTTGGACATGGTCATTTCGCACTCCGAATGGATTTTTCAGGTTTGTAGTTCAATTTATGAGCTTCAATTTCACATTTTATCTGCATTTTTTGGGATATCTAACCATTTTGATGTTGTCTTGCAAGTTGTTGCAGTTTGAGCTACTGTTTTTGGAGCATTTGGGGTTCCTGTGGCCTTCTGGTATGGAGAAAAAACAACAACTGGACATAGAAGGTAGGACACTTTCCTACCAGCGTGAATACTATGTTTTTTAACACATTTAACTGAAATTGGATTAGTGTGCATTTAACCGAAATTGGATTAGTGTGCCTTTGTTCTGCTTGTGTATGTGTTTTTAAACACCTTCACCTGTGTGGGTTTTGACTAATTTATGGGTTTTCAATTTTTTGGGTTTTGGGTTGTGGGTTGTGGGTTTTGGGTTGTTGGTTTTACAGTCAAAATTGATAGCTATCTAAGTTGCCTTCCGAGAATGGGATATGTTGGAGTGGCATCGATGGGCTCTGGTCTTGTGTCAGTATTGATTTCTATGTGAGTTAGTGAAGTGCTATATTTCAGTGTTCAGGATGGAGCTTAAAAACATCTTTATGTTCGGATGCTGGTAAGAAACTGACTTTGGTTTTGGATTAATTTCAAGAAACTACCTTTGGTTTTGGATTAATTTCAAGAAACTACCTTTGGTTTTGGATTAATTTCACCTGGTCCTACTCCTGCTACCCTTGCTTTAGCTTCCTTTATCTATGCTCCTAGTGCTGGTGGTTCTAGGTCAACAAGGTCAATCTCCTTTCCTGTTGCTATCTTTACTACTCTTGTTTAAAGCGTTTTTATGAGTCTTGATCTCGATCTCAATCCAAAAGAGCCGCTACGGGCTATCGAACTAAGGGATCTTACTCTGCTTTGGCTAGAAGTCAAAAGATGACAAGCTATGAAGATATGGTTTGTTTGGTTTGTTTAGGGTTTCGGAATCTGTTTGTTTAAGTTATGAGCTAATGGAAGTGTTATAAATATCAATGTTCATGTTTAGGTTGGAGCTTGTCCTTGTTATATAATCTACCCCTAATATACTACTATACCATTTTCAGGCTCTAACACCCAAATCAGACACTTAGTGTGTAAAATTTTAATGTGCCAAATTTGCCTGTTGACAGGAGGACGACATTGGATTTGGACCTCTAGTTTCTTCTCGATGATCCTCTATTGGATGCAATTTTGATGAATTCTTCACTTATTTTACCCTCCCTAGTGTTAGTTTAATCTCTTTAAACCGGCCTCTCCTCCTTGTGGATTTTGATAATTAGTTTATCTTGTTCCATTTAGGTTTCATTTCTGTGTTGGGTTTCAGATTTGTGTTGTCGGAAACAAGAATCATTTGTACTTGGATTTTGGGAGTCTCGCTTAGGTTCGGCTTCGCTTACAGAACAATGGAATTGGGCGTATGGCCTTTCCAGAAGATCTTCTGTTACATGAATTGATTGAGATCAATGGTCTTTCTTGATTGCGTTATCTTATTTAGATATTCGCTTTGCCCCTTTGTTGATTTCCACGAAATCAAATTATCAGTAAGCCTGCGAACTTCAATTAAAAAAGGGATTCCCTGGCTTGGTGACACACTATAATTGGAAACTGCATATGAGATGCATGAAGATTACCATACTAATGTACATTAAAAAGAATTTTCTAACTTATAAATTTTTATAGCGCTTTAAAAATCTTACCATGTAATTAAAACTAAAAATATCCAAACAAATTAACTCCAGGATAATGGGAATTCAAATGGGAAAGAATTTGATTGTTACCTAATCTTTTCACTTAGAAAGAGGCAGTAACACAAGCGGTAAATATTTTTTGAAATTATTAACAAGTTGGCTGAAAAAGCCTATCCACTGGAAGAATTGAGAGTGGGAGACGTGCACAAAATAGAAATAATTATCAAGGATGAGTTGACCAGGAGTGGTAGACATCACTAAAGTATATACGTTGATCTGGAAAAAGCATGTATTATTTTCTATCATAATGGTTGGGTCATAGCCTTTCATTACATTATGAATTTTGTCAAGAAACTCTGCACTGTTTAGCCCCATTCTCATGGCTTTACTGTACATTAGATGTACATCAGATTTTCAAGTCTGTTAAGATGCACATTTTAGGTTCATTCATCACTAGAGCTATTTATCTTGCCTTATAAATTGTTAGTTATCTAGGTTGCCTTCTAAGAATGGGATATGTTGGAGTGGAATCGATGGGCTCTGGTCTTGTGTCAATATTGGTTTCTATGTGAGTTAGTGGAAGTGATATATCTCAGTGATCAGGTTGGAGCTTGTCCAGTTGAAAAAGGATATATTTTTGGCTTCTGTTTGTTAATATTATGACTTAGTGGAAGTGTTGTCTATCTCAATGTTCATGTTGGATATTGTCCTTGTGAAAAATACATTTTTCTTTTTGGGTTTGGTTTGTTTAGGGTTTTGGGTTCTGTTTGTTTAAGTTATGTGCTAACGGAAGTGTTATATATGTCAATGTTCAAGTTCAGGTTCGAGCTTGTCCTTTTGAAAAATATATATTTTTGGGTTATGTTTGGTTATTGATGGGAGAGCTCATTCTACCTTCTAGTACGAGCTCATGCTTGGTTCATCTCTTTTTGTTTTGTGTTTCTTTGGAATACTTTTAGAAGCATGTATTATTTTCTGTCATAATGGTTGGGTCATAATCTTTCATTGCATTGTGGATTTTGTCAAGAAGCTCTGCACTGTTTAGCCCCACTCTCATGGCTTTACTGTACATTAGATTTTCAAGTCTGTTAAGATGCACATTTGAGGTTCATTAATCATTTCATTGTGGCTTTACTATACATTAGATGTACATCATATTTTCAAGTTTGTTAAGATGCACATTTCAGGTTCATTCATCATTGCATTATGGATTTTGTCAAGAAGCTCTACACTGTTTAGCCCCACTCTCATGGCTTTATTGTACGTTAGATGTACGTCAGATTTCAAGTTTGTTAAGATGCACATTTCAGGTTCATTCATCATTGCATTGTGGCTTTATTGTACATTAGATGTACATCAAATTTTCAAGATTGTTAAGATGTGCATTTCAAGTTCATTCATCATTGCATTGTGGATTTTGTCAAGAAGCTCTACACTGTTTAGCCCCACTCTCATGGATTTACTGTACATTAGATGTACATCATATCCTAATTACAGTGAATATGTTTGTAATGATCCTAATTATAGTGATAATTTTTTATCTTTATATGTGCAATATATAACCTCTCTTGAGATAGGAACTGTCAATATATAACCTCTCTTGAAATATTAAAACAAATATCTTCCACTGGATAGATATTACAGATAGATATTATAGATCTCTTTGTCTCTTGCTGAATCTTCTCATGTTCAGTTTCTCAATGGTTATTAGTATCTTCTATTGGTAACTACTTGTGATTTATGTTCACTTATTTTCCTTCTTTATTATGTCGCCTTTCATCAAGTAATTACCAAATTAGGTAATTACTACTTATTTTCCTCTGCAATGTTGTTTCAAACTGGATTCAATTGATCTTTACTTTCTATTATTTTCTCTTGAATTTCCTTTAGTGAGAACAAAGGGATTCTTTTGTTTACTGCCTCTGTGAGTAGATAGAGGGTTGGTTTCTACTGCACTTCTCAAGCACATGCCCCTGGGCAGATCTTTCCTCTGAAAATGAAAATGGTCCACAAAGCTGAGGGGGTCCCCATGGTGGAAAGAGCTATAGTGAAGCTTCTAGGAACTATTCAACAATGGATATGTTTGTAATGATCCTAATTACAGTGATAATTTTTTATCTTTATATGTGCAATATAAAAACCTCTCTTGAAATAGGAACTATCAATACATAACCTCTCTTGAAATATTAAAGCAAATCTCTTCCACTGGATAGATATTATAGATAGATATTATAAATCTCTTTGTCTCTTGATGAATCCCCTCATGCTCGGTTTCTCGATGGTTATTAATATCTTCTATTGGTAACTACTTTTGATTCATGTTCACTTATTTTCCTTCTTTATTAGGTTGAATTTCATCATAATTCCAATTCAAATTCAATATAGTTTATAGTTTAGCTTCTACTATGAAACCAATCAACATATTGCATCCTTACAAAATTCACATTGTGATTATTATGTTGACTTTCATCATAATTCCAATTCAAATTCAATATATTTTATAGTTTAGCTTCTACTATGAAACCAATCAACATATTTCATCCTTACAAAATTCACATTGCGATGTGGTTACAAAAATTAATTCATGCCACCCATATGCTTGATGGCCTTCATTTCTTGCATTGCCCAAAATTGCTGAGTCTCCTACCTGACCCAAGTATGGTGGACTACCCAATATTGGTTGATTAGGATGTGCTTGAATGTTGCCATATCCTTGACTCCAATTTGCTCCTTGTAGCCATGGAGGAACTCAGTAACCCAAGTGTCCACTTGTGTTACTACCCCTAGCACTGAGTGCAGGTGTCATATAAACACAGTTAGGATTTAAACCTACATTGGTAGGGGTATATGAGGTGGGCACAACCCCTGGCTGATAAAGGGGGACTTGGATGTTAATAAGCTCTTGGTATGATGGTGTGTGCTCTGTAATGTGGTCCAACGTATTAAACATCATCCTATTTGCCTCAAACTGGCTTGGACCATAGACTTCCCTGCTTATCACCCCTCCTCCTCTTTCCAACACTTCTTGAACCTTTCTTGCCTCCCTCTCGTTCCTTGCCAATTGTTTTTGATGTTCCTTATCTTCCCTTTCTTTTTGTCTTTCCATCCTTTCCTTTGTTTGAGCTTCTACTGATGCAATCCTTGCAGCTCTCTTATCCTTGGCCAACTCCTTCTTTCTCTTTTTAGTTTCCTGAATTTCATTTTTTTACGTTCAGACTCATACAATAAATTCATATAATCTTCAGATGTGAGCAACTGTGAACTCCTCCCCAAACGAAGACAATCTACATTTGAGTGCCTTGATGAGGCCTTCACTCTCTCTACTAATAGCTTTAGGAATGCACCAAGTAATCTCTAATTTTCCCCATGCTCCCTAGGATCTGACACTTGGCTTTTAGTCTCCAATACAACTGATTGGCCCCCATTATTGTCTTCTTCAGGTACTTCATGCTGAACAAGCTCCTCTTCCAGTGACCCATTGTCCACAAAATAATGAACAAGTTCAATGTTCAACTTTGATGGTTGTGAAGGCATGTCCATGCTTTCCTCATTGGTGGTAGACACATTATGTGTGTTGATATTCATCATGGCCTATGCTAACCAGGATGGTGGGCTTACCTGGGTCGGCATGCTCAATTGCTCATTGTTTAATCATGTTGCATTACCATTTGAAATCAAGTTTGCATTTTCATTTGCTTCATCAATTGCCTCATATGGAATATCACATGCAGAATTGGCATGTGGTTCAGTGGGTGTGACAGCCTCCATGACATTGACTGTTGGTTCATGGCTGAACTGTGTCTCACTCACATGTTCATCACCATCACCACATAAGTGCCCTTCATAAAGGACATTATACCTTTAGCAGCAACAACATCTTCTTGGGCATCAACATGGTCTTGTAAGTTCTCCGCTTCTTGACCTTCCACATAAAATGCTTGGCTACAATAAGTATCATGCATGAGAGAATCAACTTTAAGTGGCCATATACTAGTCATCCTAAATCCAACCTTGATATTAGAAGGTGTGAGAGCCCTTTTTAATGATTTACTTGCAAGCTCAACTAGCTCAAACCTCTTTACTTCCACCCCTGGATTCTTTTCCATCCACGAAGCTCGCTCAATCCTGAAATAATTCTTGAAAGGCCCAAACACGGTGACATCACCCCCCCATCCTCATCTATGAAGTGCAGTTGGCCCCCCCTCGCCCCTCGCCTCCTCCTATTCCTTATAGGATCTGCAATAGAAACTCTTGGCACGGCTGCAACAACCTACAAAGTAACCACCAAATTTTGATTTTAAAAAATTGTATTAGAAAACAAGGAAATTCATTGGCCTTTGCAATCAATGAGAAACAACAATCAGTGCTTTATCTATATATTGTAACTGAATACATCTCGGATCTGAAAATCATTATTGGAAGGGTTTAAACTTCTTTATGTGATTCTTAGATGATTTTTATGAGTTATCAGGAAGAGCTATTCCTTTTTAATTTTGTAACAGGTTTGACATAACATAATTTCTTTAACCCAACTATTTTTCTGTGTCCTCAAATGATTGTTCTTGGCATTCATTTTACTCATAGTTGGTGAAAATATGGATTATCAGGAAGAGCTATTCCTATTTCTTTTGTAACATCTTTGACATAACATAGTTTCTTCAACCCAACTATCTTTCTGTGTCCTCAAATCATTGTTCTTGTCATTCTTTTTTTTCTTGGCATTCATTTTAATCCTAGTTGGTAAAAATTTGAGTTATGGGAAGAGCTATTCCTTTTTCTTTTTTGTAACAGCTTTGACATAACTGAGTTTTTTCACCCCAACTAACTTTTTGTGTCCTCAAATCATTGTTTTTGGCACTCATTTTGTTCTTGCAATTTTTTTATTCCTAGTAAGGGTTAGCATGTTTTTATGTAAGGGTTCTTAGTTGTAGTATCTTTATGTAGTTATGTAGTTATTTTGATTTCAGATTCACGTCATGCACATATCTTTTCAATTTTGTCATTCTTCACTCATTGTTATACTATTGGAGGCATCTGATCTCAATGAGCATTAATATAGGTAAGAAATTATCCTTGTTGTTCATTGCTTAGGGGCAACAACTCACACTGAGTTTTCTGTGTGCCAATCAACTTTGATTCTTTACAAATTTATGGGTTTGTTGGCAACATACAACACCTAGGGGACCCCCTTGAGACTTGAAAAGAGAATTTCTAAACTAGTGGGTCTGTTATTCATTTAGAAATGCTTCTCTAACTAGACAATGAATCTACCTGACATCATAATTTTCTCTTTGAAAGGATATTCTTTGCTATTATAGTAGTCTGATATTGAGTTGCAGGGGGTCAGATTTGAGGTTATAGTGGCAATGAAATTGGTTTCTATATCAGTAAATCAGTAATGAAATTGGTTGTAATGGATTTAATTTACCCTTATTTCTCAACAGAAATAACATTATTCATTATTCAACAAAAATGGTAACATTATTCAACAAAAACATACATGTATGTCTCCAACAACTAATGAATGTCACACTGTGCACACACTCTATTTGTATGTCTCTAGCAGCTGATGAATAGAATGAATGTAACAATGTGCACAGACTCAGTTTGTATGTTTCCAACAACTTATGAATAGAATGAATGTAACAGTGTCTGAACACTTTGATTGCATGTCTCCAATATCTGATGAGTAGATTGAATGTTTTAAATGAAAATGAGTAAGAGTTGATGTTTTATAGTTTTTTCTTATAGAATTTAATTGGTAGGGAGATTTCCATCTCCCAAATTCAAATGTGTGGCCTAGATTGATTTGTACATGATCAAATGGTTGATAATATTTGATGGTTGATCCATGTGCTTTCCTATTTTCAATTCTTGAATTGAAAATACTAGTGTGTTTAATACTTGAATTTAAAGGGTTGGTGTCATTTATTGCATCCTATGAACTAATTCTTGAATTGAATGTTGTCATTTATTGTCTTTAATCCTGAATTGAATGTTGTCATTTATTGTCTTCAATAGGTTGAATGGTTAAATACACATGTACATATGGCTGACATACATTTCACCTATTCTTGTGCAAGTATTATTGAGCAATGGGATGTGTTTCTCCAATGGAAATTTGTAGGTGACTGTTTGATGGGATAGGTGTACTCCTGAATAAAATTCAATGGAATGTTTTGTAGTGTATTTTGACTTATTTGGTAATTCAGAGCTGGAGATATTTGGGACATTATGTCTTGCCAACATGTGATGTTAAGGTTTGGTATTTGACACTTGTTGACCTAATCAATATGTGGGCCCATTTTGGACTAAATTATATAACTTTTTAAACTAATATAAAGTATTTATGTGCATATTTTTGATGATTTATGAATATTTTTTGATGGATGTGTGGGACTAGTACTATAACTATTATTGGTCCCTGCACAACAATAGAAGGCTCTCCCCTAGTCTAAGCTTAAAGGTATTCTCCCATTCCTTTATCCCTAGGAAGAGAAGAGAAGAAAAGATCGTATCATTAATAATTTTGCATGGACGTCCTTTCCATACAGTGTAACATGCTAGCCAATGACTTTTATTTTAAGCTTTTTTCTCATTAATAATCTTCATAATGATCTTTATTTGTTATTAATTTTACATTCATCAATTGGGCAATTGAGTGGGATTGGCTTATAAATAATTTATAGTAATCAATAGAGTAATTAATTTGAAATATTGAGATATGTGATTTTTTGGACTTTTTGGTGTCGGAATCCCACAGAAAACTTTGAGGTGAAATCTTGATTTGTGTTATCTAAACTGGTTCTTTTCATTGTATATATGGATTCAACACCCTGAAAAACCCCTAGGACAATTTTTTGCAGAGATACCCATCAAGCTTGTAATTTCAATTAATGTCCTCGCATATTTTAGAGAAATTAGACCTGAAAAAACCCAAGTGAAAAGTTACCAAAAAATCTCACAAAAACAACTCGTGTATATATATATGATATACAATTTTGTTAAGCTTGGTAGGTCCATTCCATTTTCTATTATATAATAAGCAAGTTTACACCACACAAATTAACTAGGTGGCCTCAACTTGCCCCGAGGGGAAACCAAGTCTGTTGTCCACCGGTCAGCGTTGTAAGCCATCCAAAAACAACATTGTTTTAATCTTTCCAGCCAGGCTAGATACGTCTCTATCTCATGTCCAGACACTACATAACTGTAAAAACTGACATTTGCAACATAAAAATTAAAAGTTAACCGCATAAACCAAAATTATGCATTGGGTTGAGTCTAATCCTTCTTATCCTTTAAGGCGAATGCGACAGGAGCTGGATCCTCAGCTGATGCCCCTAGCATGTCATACAACTCCAGAATGCAAGGGATGTGGCAATGGATTATGTCCATCTTGATATCCTGTTTGTGCAACTGGAAGAGAATTTTCTCCATGTCTTTCTTATAATTCGACATTCCTTGAACTGTCATCGCCATACCCAAGGATATCTGATCCATTGTCTTGCCTAGTAAACTCTTCATTAACCAATACAAGTACAACATTTGCTTGAACTGAGTGATTCTCCCATGGGTGTTACCTGGATCCGGAACGAAAGTCCTCCAATTATCCATCTCTTCCTTCGACTCACTTCCTTTCTTTACCTGCTCTTCCCATTCTTCCAACAATTTTCGAATGATAGCATCCGTCCCCTCACGGTAAGCCTTTGTTGCTTCGGTGATGAGGTTCTCTACTGATTTCCAACCCTTGCATGTTTCCAACGTGCTCGGCCCCTTATCTGTCCGGGGAGTCGGGCCTCTCCTGCTGCGCCATCAACCTCTCGCAGCACGAGCCATGACCTATTTGCCAAAACACTGTTGACACCTAGAAAAAGTTAGATTAAAACTTAGAATTTCATAATACATCAACTTGCCTATTCATGTTTCTTCTCTCCACCATTTCTCACCGCATATAAGCAGGGATGGGCTGAAGCCCACAATTCCCAGAGGGAAGGTCTTTGTACCTTACCCCTTGGCCCGCCATTGTTCCCTCCCCCCTTACTATGGTTTGTATGCAGGTCATCCCACCCCGTCTCAAGCCGAGCCCATAGGCCCTCCTTCATTCTAGCAGTATGCCTACGATGGTTCCAGTTCCTTGTTCGCTCGGCCCAAAGATAAATGGCTTTGCCTCTTAGGTCCCTCCGACTGGTTTTCCACTCAAGATTCCTAACCTTGCCAATCAATTCCATTTGGTTTCCTATCTACCCCAACGGTTTCTTTGCAGACTACAGACGTGGCTGCGACCCCAGCCCCCTGTCATTGGCATCCCCTTGCCCCTCTCTACAAACCCCGACCTCTCTTGAATTGTGGTGCCACTATCAAGCTTTCCCCCGACCTTATTTATAGAGTGCAGAGCTTCACAATCCCGCAACAAGCTTCCCCCCCCCAGCAGTCATGGGTTTTACCCATTTGGGAGAAAGTATAGACACAGAACTAGGCCATGGCAAGCAATTGCCTCCCCTATTGCCACCGAAAGCATTCTATTCCCTAGATTTTCAGACTCTTTCCCCTCCTTTCCCCCCAGCATACCCCCAACTAGAACATAGATTCAATGTTAAGGAAAAGCCGAATTACATACCTGGTTTATGAAGGCGTTTGTCCACGACCTAGGTTCTCCCTGTTTCGTCGACCTTCCACTGCTTTGTATCGTCACCCTTCTCCCTAGACTTTCGTTCTTGCGTTGTATGTCGAATAACCTTGCCTGCCACTAAACCCAGTCTTATCTCCTATCTCGCCACCTTGCCCACTTCCCCAACATGCATTCATGCCAAGCGTCACCGCCCCCCTACCTTGAGCATATAGGGGATCACTATAATAAGTACTTAGGTACTAAGCATCACTGCACCCAAACTGTCCCAACTGACGGGCCGCATTTTGATCAAAATAATTTTGATATATATTTTAATATAATTAATAATTATTTAATATTTTAAAATATAAAAATACTTCTTATATAATTACAACTAAATTATAAATTATAAATGTACTCTTTATAAAATTGTTTTTTCATTTAAATTTTAAATTCCAACCAAAAGGCTCGTTGAAAAAAATGACAAGAAAAACATGAAAAGCCGACATACAAGGAGGGCGCTTTATTTAGAAGTAACCTATCTTGTTTGGTTGCTTTGACTAATTGCATTACAAAAAGTATGCACATGTTTCTCGTTGTGGATGGAAATTACCAAATTAATTAGGTTGGAAATTGACTAATAATGTACGCACTTCCCGACAAGTCTTTATTTTCTTGAACTCTTTTATCATATTAAGCATGGAATATTTTAATAAGACGCTAGATTGGAGAGGGGAGTATTAATACATAGAAGGGATTTTTGGGAAGTGATTATATTAATTTATTTATTTTGTCAATAAT
>APFE030163212.1:0-15100 GCA_000404065.3 Pinus taeda
TTTTTGGTTTAACAGTTTTTGTTTCCCACCAATATAAGGTTGACTAGGTTGGGAATACACTAAACCAATGTAAGTTTGTGTCATTCTAGTAAATGGTAAACTAGCCTGAAGTTGTTGGACTCCGGACACAAGTGGTTGTTGTAAAACTGTCTGAGAAGGTTGGATCTATATACCTGAAACTTAGGGGTCTAAGGTTGAAAAGCCAGCTTGCACAGGTTGTGATACAACAATCTAGGCTTGTGACTATGGCACAATTGTAACACTAGGTGTTGTAGGTATGGATGAGACAGATTGCATAGGTTGTGATGGATACACAAGCCTAGGTTGAATGGGCATGGTTGGCTGCCACTGACAGACACGTATTCCATGCTGACCTAAAGATGACGACATATAGACATATGGTTGCCCCCCATAATATGGAGGATAAGGAGAATATGCATATTGTTCTTTGTATGGGGGTATTCCAGTGTTAAGAGGATACAAGGACGATAACCAGATGAACTAACTTGATATGAAATTGATGACTCTAGCTGTTTGGTACCCATTGTAATAGACATATTTGGGCACATCAACCCCAAACTTATATGTCAATAAGCTAGGTCTCATCAACCCCTAAAAGAGTTGTTTCATACCCTAAAAGAACATGGTCATATGATTACATCAATCCCCAAAAGTTCCACCTGAGAAACCATCCAGAAATGGCCTAAACTGAACCATATTGACTACTACACTGGCCAGGTGCGATGCATACTGAGTGGTACACTGCTCAGGTGCGATGCATACTAATTAGGCCTTCTATAGGGTGCAATGGTTGAGGTTGGGCAAATTTCCAAGACAGTTTGATAGGTGGTTTCTCATGGAATCTCCTAGAAACTTCTCTTATGACACTTTCCTCTCTGAATTTTCCCAGGGATGAGTAAGAGATCCAAGAAATCTCCAAGTGGAACCAATTGTAACAAGTGGAATGACACTAATCAAAACCACAGAGATGACTCACACCCTTGTACACATCTATAAATGGATCCCTCATCTAAGAGATATGAGGGCTGGAATATTGTGAATTGCAAGGAAGTGTTGATAGTTTGTAATTGAGGAAATAACGTTGTATTGTTGGTGTGATCTTGCTATTTCATGAGGTGAAGAGGGATTGATGCTGGATCAGACAAATGGGTAGAAATTCTCCCTTCTATTTAATAAAGTTCTTCAAGTTTTCTTCCATATAATTGTGCAATTGTCAATGTTATCATTTGTGAATGCTATTATATGTTCATTATATATCTGATTCTGTAACGCTTATGTTGTAATGGATCAAGATGCTTTGATGGTTCTTTGTTACTATGTTTCTGTAGGTATTGTCCAAGTGGGTTAAGTACAGGTAGGAGTTGCAAGCTCTGTCAAGGGGGAGAGAGATCAAGCAAGGGATTAAGGGGAAGTTCCAGGTTGGTTCCATTATCTTTCTCTTATCTATTATACATAGAAGAAATCATTGAATTGCTTTAAACTGTTGTTTCTAGGGTAGCTTCCAAACCCAGAGGGCTAGTCGTTCGAAAAGACACTAGTTTTCCCAGAAACAAATTGGCGACTCCATTGGGGAATGGATAGATGTTTGTTTGTTGTTATTATTTGTTTTATAAACTATAAACAGAGCCTGAAGTTAGCTAGGTAGCCTTCAAACTGCTCTTGCTCTATAATTGCATAGTAGATGAATGTTGTTTCAGTCAATCTCTGGTTTAGTTTATGAATTAAACATTTGACTTACAAGCATTCTAGATGTCCTTTTGGTAGCTTTGTAAACTCTCAAGACATTCCTCTGTACTTTGCTCTTTACTGTCCATCATAGCTCAGCTTAACTCACTGAAAACAACTACACATCTGAGCCAAAACCCACTTCAGTTGCGCTCCTTGGCCCATCACACTGTCTGTCACTGTAAACCAATATGCATCACACCTCCCAAGTGTGTAAAGTGTGATGCATCCATGTTTCTGTGAAGCCCAGGTGTGATGAATGATTGAGCCTTTTTCCATTCTAGAAATTGGGGGCTTTGACCTTGTTTTCAGTTTTGTTTAGTTGTTTTGCTGCTTTTGAACAGTGCCTCCTTACTGAAGTCTACTTACATCACATAGATCAACCTCCATTAGATTAGGATTAGTGAATTTTTTTATGTATTTGTTCATCATTTACAATCCTTTGTCGAAAAGTTTCTTAAATCGATCTATCGCTTTGGTACAAAAAGTGTCGTAATTATTGTTTTGTGTCAAAAAGAGAAGTGTCATGGATTCCTCCTTCCCTAGATAGTCGATTGAAATTTTTGTTATGTATTTGGTTTGATTTGTTGATATTCCAAGTGTCGAAAGCATTTTTTTAATTCAAAATTGAAAAATGTCATTTAGTCTTCCTTTCTCTTTTGAAGAAGAAATTGTCGAAAATGTCATTTTGAAAGAAATATTTCAGATCTTTGCTACATTTAGTTTTCCTTTTTGGAATTTTTTACATTAAGGAGAATGAAAAACAAATACATGCATTTGCATTTACATTTAGTTTGTGTGTAAAAAATGATTTAGGAAAATGCACTAGTGTGTGCTCTTTGCTCTTTGTTTGAGAGAATTGTAATCCTCTTTGCCTAGTAGCTAGGATTTTCATTGCTCAAAATAAACAAAGATTGCATTGTAGATTGCATTTTAAGAATTTCAAATCAACATCACATGGTGAACCATTGAAAGGAAACTTTAAACAAGATCAACTCTAAAATAAATTCCAATGAACCTAACAACGCTTTGGAACTTAACACAACACATCTAGAGGTCTAGGCTAGAGACATGTTCCAACATTGTAAAAACTAGTAACTATCGTTTTCATCGAAGGTTTGGTGATTCCTCCCCCTTGATATGACAAGTGCTTGCATGGATTTGTGCTCCCCGTACCATCGCGTATATATTGGAAGACCACAATAGGCTTATATCCTTTATCCATAGGAAGCTGAGTCTGTCGCCTTATTGATCACAATGCACTGAACACAACATTCAGGAATATTGACTACTGTACTTAAGTCCTTGGTAATTTCTCTTAAATTTATCACCAAGGTGTATATTGCAGTTTTTTGATTGGTATGGTAATCCCTCTATCTAGATTTTCTAGAGTAGTCACTTTCATTCCTTTTCGACTCTTTAAAACAAAAGGTCCATATGAGCACTTGTCACTTTAGGCTCATTAAAAATTGAAGGAGACCAGAGTCATCTTTAGCTTTTACTCGACTCTTAAAAACTGAAAAAGTGAAGTTGTGTCAAAGCGTCATTAAAATTAATTAAATTCAGAATAACATCCCCCATTCCTTAGTTGATCTTAGGTTGAAACATACAACAACAAATCCGGAGTCCACTGATAAAGGAATCCCTTTTGATGGAATCCTAGTCCTTTTCCTTCTTTCGGAAATATTGGTGCTCCTTATATGGCTACATTATCCCTTCCGCGATTTACCATTGGTTTGCCAGTATGGTTGTTTTCAACCTCCTTGGTTCAAAATGTCATGATTTCTCTACAATCGAGTACACCTTCAACTAGAAAAAATCAACCTCCAGTTGATCCTAAAGTTGACCCTTTGCCTTCTTCCTTGTTTGCTTCTCCCTCCCCCTCTTCCTCTTCGCTTGGTGAAAGTATTGGTACTAGTAACCAGGTGGCTAAGAAGAAGAAGAAAGGGAAGAAGAAGAAGAAGAAGCTAGTTCAGCAAGGGGCAACCAAGCAACCATTTCTTTGGATGCAACATCTGATGAAAATCCATCCATTAAGCCTCACAAAGTCAAATATCTGTGCATAATTTGTGTGAAAGACCATTTTCATCGAAATTGTCCTTACTTTCCTTGGATCTTGAAAGAATGGTCTTCCCGTTCACACCATCCCATGTCATCAACCTCTAGAGATCATGTTGGTAACAAACCATCAACTAGTGATAGTAAAGTTCATGGACAAAAAGGAAAGTCAAGCTTCCATGTAGGTTATGTGAAGGTATACACCCCTTTCACCTTTGTCCCTATATGGATGAAGCCAAAAGAGTGTTGGATAATCATCCTGCTTCACCACAACGACTTCCATCTGGTTACAAGAAACTTTCCTTGAATCCTTCACTAGGTGATGAACCAACTGACTTGAATCAACTGTCGGTCCAAACCACACTCTCTGAAAGTGAATCCTATGAGTCTATGCCCGACCAAAATCAACAGGTTGAGGTAGCAATTGACCCGATTTCACCTTCAGCTAATCATACTTTTCTCTAAGAAAGTGAAAATGATACTGCTCCAGTTCTTTTTGTTTCTTCAGATTCAAATGAGCTTGGGGGAAATCCACCTGTTCCATCAAGGAAAACCCTCTAGTTCTAGTAACTCAAGGGGTTAATCCTCCCATTTCTACAGTACCCACTCCAAGTAGTCTAGTTACGTCCTTTGATTGGAATCAACTAGCAGGATCCCACCTTCCTTCTTATGTGCCTTTCCAGATCATAGTACAATTTTGTAAAATGATTGTATCTGGCACTATTATAGATGAAGGTGCATCAGTGAGTATCCTTTCCTCAACTGCTTGGAAAGTGCTTGGTTCACCACCGCTTGTGCCTTTTACACAAAATCTGTTGGGATTTAACAAAGGAACCAATCAACTATTAGGGATCCTTCCTCAGTTAACTATCACTTTGGGAGGAAAAATTGTTTATTTGAACATGATGGCAGTCCTAGGACCTTTAGATTACAATTTACTTCTTGGGCGTGACTATGTTTATCACATGGGAGCTATTGTTTCAACACTCTTTCGAGTGATTTGTTTCCTGCATGAAGGCAGGATTGTCATCATTGACCAAATTTCATTTCCCAGTCCAAATATGGCTCCTAGTCAACCATCATCCCTAAATGGTCCATTTATACCAATGGTGTCATCCCTACCACGGGTAAATTATGTGGCAACCCGTTCCATACCTACATTGACTGACGATCACTTCAGTGATTTTGTACATTATGTACTAGGGTCATTGGAACCAGATCTCTCCTTCAGAACCACTTATGAGTTGTGATCAAGGGACTCGGAGGATAGTTCATTGTCTTGTGTCAACCTCATTAAAAAGTGAAACCAAGGATGTGAGCATAATTCCTTGTCTTGTGTCAAGTTCATTTAAAAATGAATCAAGATCCCAAGTTCAAAGTCGAGTCTCTGATTAGATCTCGTAAAATCCCAGTCAAATCTTTCACTTGATCTCATAAAACAATCTTCATTCCATCCACCTGATAGCCATGAATAGTCTGGTGAATGTAATGAAGCTTGGGGGGCATGCACCTAGTTGTAAGGATAAGTTTCCCCATAGGTCATGTGATTGGTATGACACACCATTCACCTTTTTCTATTCTGGATGAAGCCAAAGAGGTGATGTGATTGGTCTAACACACCATTCACCTTTGTCTATTATGGACGAAGCCAAAGAGGTGTTTTGTCGATTTTGGATGAAGCTGCCCTACCTCACCACAATGAATTCCATCTAGTTATAAGAGACTCTCCCCTTTCATCATGTTGGGGGCATGCAAAACCAATTCAAGCATGGTTTTATCGTTTCAAGCTTGTGTAAAAATGAAACTGATTCCAAGCATAGTTTTGTCATTTCGAGGTATAAAAATGAAACTGACTTCAAGCATAGTTTCTTCGTTTCGAGCTTGTGTAAAAATGAAAATAAATTCAAGCATAGTTTCTTCATTTTGAGCTTGTGTAAACATGAAACCAAATCCAAGCATAGTTCCCCCATGGTTCAATCTTGTCTAAAAACGAACCCACCTTCAACTAAATAACCTTTGTGATTGCCATTCTATCAGCCTTTTCAGCCTTGGTTGTGTACCTTTCATCACCTCCATCCCTTTGGCCGATCATACGCTTTCACTTGGTTGTTTTACCTGTTTTTTAGGAACAGTTGTGATCAATGGTCTTATTAGCCAGCCTCTTCACAGAAATCACCATGTTTTCAGAAGTTCGAAATTCATTAGAACTAGTTGCTATCCTAGACACCACTCGTTCCTCAAAAATTGAGTCTCCTTTAAACCCTTTTCAGACTCATTAAATATGAACGGATCGTCGAGCAATTGGCATTTCGAACTCATTAAAGTGATTGGAAATTTCATCCCTCCTGTACGATTTTATACTTTTTCAGACTCGAGGGATTATCTCACGAAAAAGTCGAGCACTTGTCTTTTTCGGCTCGTTAAAGTGATCAGAAAAGTCATCCCTTTTGTATTATTTTATCTTTTTTCGAACTTAAGGGATTATTTTATGAAAAATAACTTCTGGAGTATTCTTTTCGTCCCTTTTCAAACTCTCTAAACATGAAAAGGACTGAGTTATCCTTGTCGTTAAACTCGTTAAAACAATAGTGACAAACTTGTCCATTCTAGACAAGACCGAGTTTCACTGTCGCTAGACTCGTTAAAATGTAGCGACAGGTTTGCCCAAAGGGAAAATTATAGAACAAGCATATGTTATGCTCCTTAAGCTTGACAAAAATAAAGAGGTACTGGTCAGCAATGACTGGGGAAAAAAGGAAAAAACTTGAAGAACTTATGGTAGCTAGTCACTCTTGAACATGACACTTTCACTCCATCACCATTATTGAGTTGGGTTGGGTTCTTCCGTTCATCGGTCATCTCACCATTAGTCTTTCACACCATCCATCTTTTGGGGTTAATGCTACCAATCCATCTCAATGTCACGAACATTCTCAAGAGAAGTCATTCAGTTGAGAAACCACCATCCAGTTAATGCCTCATCCACTACAATACCTTCGACGTTCATTTTTTCATGATCGCCATTCCTGAACCTTGTGTCGTCAGATCGTTTTCACCTCCAGAAATAATTTTCTTCGTTTCATGTCGTAGATGTGGGATACATCAAGGCCCTCCTACAACGAGTCACCTCTTGTTGACTTCAGCTCATTATCCAAGAAGTTGACTTAGAAACACCCCTTTCAGTGCTTTGAAGCTTGCATACATCAATGACAAGTTTCTCACTTCCGGCGCTAGGTTGACATCAATGGCCTTTCACTGAAAAATTTTGTGTGGTGTTCGACATCGGATTATATACTCACACCACGTGAATTGTATTGTAGTATCTTGAGGGTCATTATCATTATTGGTGATTCCTCTCACATCTGTTAACAGCTTACATCATTGGCTGGTAATCAGGCGATGTCTTTCCATGTTTGACTTCAGAACATCTCTTCACATGGATCGACTTGTATGTTGGGCGAAGATTGAACGAGTTTGAAGACCTCGGATCTAGTTTCATCCATCTGGGTTGCGATATATTCAAGGATATAAAAACATCAAATGTACAAAGGCACTGCACAAATGGTCATCCAAACCATGGATGATGACTCTACATCTGAAGAATCATTAGTCTGCATCTACAGATGACTATCTAATATATGTACATGAAATGAATTTATAAGGCTAAGCATGGGAATGCCTACCTTAGCTAGATCATGAAAATTATATTATGATGATGTATTGTATTGTAACTTATGCAGGTCACCTTCTGTTTCAAAACCTTGGATCCTCATGATAAAGAATTTCACCCAACATCAATATTTATGACTTCATGCTTTAGGAGGCAACTGCTATAGACATATTTGGGCACATCAACCCAAAACTTATATGTCAATAAGCTAGGGCTCATCAACCCATAAAAGAGTTGTTTCATACCTTAAAAGAACATGGTCATCTGATTACATCATTCCCCAAAAGTTCCACCTGCGAAACCATCCATAAATGGCCTAAAATAAACCATACTAACTGCTACACTGGCCAGGTGTGATGCATATTGATTAGGCCTTCTATAGGGTGTGATGGGCAAGGATGGACAAATGTTTGAGACAATTTTATAGGTGGTTGCTCATGGAATCTCCTAGAAACTTCTCTTATGACACTTGCCTCTCTGAATTCACCCAGGGATGAATAAGAGATCCAAGAAATCTCCAAGTGGAACCAATTGTAACAAGTGGAATGACAATAATCAAAATCCCAGACATGACTCACACCCTTGCACACATCTATAAATGGATCCCTCATCTAAGAGATCTGAGGGTTGGAATATTGTGAATTGCAAGGAAGAGCTGATAGTTTGTAATTGAGGAAAGAGCATTGTATTGTTGGTGTGATCTTACTATCTCATGAGGTGAAGAGGAATTGATGCTGGGAGGATGATGTTGAATCAGACAACTGGGTTGTAATTCTCCCTTCTATTTAATAAAGTTCTTCAAGTTTTCTTCCATATAATTGTGCAATTATGAAGGCTATCATTTGTGAATGCTATTATATGTTCATTATATATCTGATTCTGTAATGCTGATGTTGTAATAGATCAAGATGCTTTGATGGTTCTTTGTTACTATGTTTCTGCAGGTACTCTCCAAGTGGGTTAAGTACGAGGAGGAGTTGCAAGCTCTGTCAAGGGGGAGAAAGATAAAGCAAGGGATTAAGCGGAAGTTCTAGGTTGGTTCCATTATCTTTTTCTTATCTATTATACATAGAAGAAATCGTTGAATTGCTTTAAACTATTGTTTCTAGGGCAGCTGCCAAACCTAAAGGGCTAGTCATTCGAAAAGACACTAGTTTTCCTAGAAACACCCGTAAATGAGGAACCATATACAATTCTAATAGAGGACATTGGTGAAGACCAAGGACTAGAAGCAACACCTTAGTGGGTTCTGTTGAAATGTGGCAACAAGAATATTCCAATTTAATTTTCCCTTGAATTAAATTGTGAATTAAAATCAAATTTAGTCATAAAATCTATTTGGAAATAATTAATTAAGTTATTTTGACTTAATTAGTTGGAGAAATTCAAGTTAGAACTCTTTCTGAAGTCATGCAAGAGTTATCCCTTAAATTAAGGAAATAAGCCTTGAATTAAGGAGATAAGATTGAGTTATATTTGAGTTGTAATTAGTTAACTCAGTTTACTGACTTAAGTCCAATTAAATTAGTTCCAAACTATTTGAGGAACTAATAGAGAGTTAATAGTCAGTTGATGCGTGCATGCACTCAACTAGTGTTCTCTAGTTAACTGAAGATTTCATCATCAGAAACTCATGCATGTCTATTCTGAGAAAGGCCCAGTTGAGATTAAAGTCGAGGACAGTGTACCATTAGTTGCATGTGTTTTCTTATAAAGAAAACTCATGCATGTAGAAGGAATTAATTCCTTGAGGATTATGTAGTTCTGACAGTGTGTGAGATCAGGAGATTATCCACTTTGTAAATCAATTTTTTCCACTTGGTTGAAGGATATCATCCTAGAGGAACTGCGCAAGGAAATAGGAGCTTAGAGGGTAGAGAGGAAGCCTTGAGAGAAGCTAGGATTTCCTGTGAGCATCTGTGAGGATTGTACTGAGAGCTGGCTAGTTGTGAGAGCTAAGGATTTGTATAATTCCTATGTATTTCCACCTTGTATCATAACACAAATAGTGGGGTTTTTAGTTGAGGCTTTCCCCAAAGTGTTTTCATGTGTATTGTGCATTGCTTCTTCTTCTTCTGGTTATATTGTTTAGCTCGATATTTAAGCTTCTGCAAATTGATAGTAGAAGTAGGTTATAATATTCTTCTTTGATTTATATTGCATTATCGGGTTAACCTACATAATGGATTTTCTACAAGGCATTAGAGCAAGATTTGTAGAGAATTTGCAGAATTTCTACATGGTATCAGAGCCAAGTTTATCGAAGCTGTGAACAATATACTAAGAAGAGAATTCAAAGTTTGAAGTTTGAGGTTGCAGGTGCACTTAACATACTTCAAGGTTGGCCAATGACATTTTATGGCTTAAGACTCGAGTATTCCTTGGAAGGTAGCTCGAATTACATAGCATGGAAGGATAGAATGGAGGCTGTATTAGAAGACAATGGCTTGAAGTAATTCATGTTGGAAATAATACTGAGAGGTGGGGGTGAATAAGTATTATCAAGTCAATTATTTCCTTTTTCAAACCCATATAATATACACTACTTCAGTTAGTGAAAACCACGTATACATGCAACTACAGATAAGGAAACCCACGTATACCATGCAGAATTATAATTTAATTTATCTTAAAAATGTTGATCATTAATTTATGTATCAGAATCAAATAAGCAGTAAACAAAAACAGTGAAACAGAGCAGAAGACAATCACACACAAGAACACAAGATATAAGGTGGAAACCCAATGTGGGTGAAAACCACCTGCTGCAATTCGTCTCTATCTTCCTTTATTTAGAAACTTCGTTTTACAATGTTTTTGTACTAGTGCAGTCCTTTACCAGTACGCAGGCTGCTACCTACAGAGAGCTACAACACTCTCTCGTTCTCCAGCTTTTCTTGGAAGGGAGCTACAACCCCCTTAGCTCTTGTACTAGCTAGGATACTAGTACGTAGGCTACTACCTGCAGAAGGCTACAACCTTCTCATTGCTTCCAGGGACCACATTTCATAAATTTTCAGACTGGATCCATGAACATCAATCAAACATCAAGAATTTCTGCATCAAGCAATCACCTTTTCACCAATCAAAACTGAATCAAAATAAACACTTCTCTGACAACTGTACCCAGATCACAGTAACAGTAATCACACACCACTTCTGAACCCAGAACACTGCAGCAATAAACAGAAGCAGCTAGAACATAAAGTAGCGTACATCTCTAAAAAAAAATGAAATCAAGAGATGTACGCTACTTCACTATTCAGAAACCTGCGTGCATACGCTTCTGTGTCAAGACCGACCTGTGTATACGCTACTTTCACTTACAAAAACAACGTGTATACGCACCTTCGCTTCACTGAACCTACGTACAGATCTATAAGGGATAATTCATTGTTTCAAACATTCAGACTTTAGTTACCTAGATTATCAGATTTATAGATCCAGCATGCGCCACATCTCACAAATCAAAATCATATAGAGATACCACTATTCAAGCCTTAAGATTTTGACCCATCAAGAGAACTTATCCTTTTTCTTGCGCTCAGGTTCTTCCTTCATTCAGATCCAGATCTACACCATAACCGAATCACAGTATTCCAGATCTATCACTTTATCAGATATTCAATAATTCAGATAATCCCTTGCCAAATGATCTCCTTCCTCTTTTATATCCTTAGGCCTTTCACAATACCATGGTCCAAAAGCCATAACAATTCAATACCATGGACCCAATACTTGGGATCAATACTTATGATGAGATACCATGGCCCAAAACCATAGGTTCAAATACCAAGGACTAAATACCACGGACCAAAAATAAGTTCTCCCACATGTACGCGCTTTTCCTTGCATGAAATTGCGTGTATATGCATACGTGCCTTGGGAACATCCAACCCGCGTGTATATGCGGCTTCGTCAAAGTGAGCCTGCGTATATATCTTTTTCTTCTTTCTGAGTGCTTGAACTGTGATCTGTCACCAAAGTGAGTTTCCATCAAGGACAACACCTGTGCCATAGCGCCAAACCTGTGCCATAATGCCAACAATCTCCCCCTTTGGACTTGATGACAACCCCAAAATCCTCAAAGTCATTCTCCCCCTTTATCATCAAGGGCAAAGGGTTGTGCTCCCCCTGAGTACATGCTTAAATCTCTGCTCTGCTGTGCTGACCAAGCTCCCCTTGACTTGTAGGCAAGATCTGCAACAATATGTTCTTCAAGAAGAGCCATGACTTATACATCATAAAATACCTTCCTATCACCAACAGACTCTACACATACATCCATCACCCAACAAGTGGGGATACACCAAAAATTTAGATAAGACAACCAAGTACATTACATCATTCATCCCAGGTATAGTGGGGAAACCAAAATAGGTTGTTACATGACCTTGAAAATAAACGATATACATGACATGGAGACGAAATAGCAAGACTTATGAAAGTCATTAATAACTTATATCAACAGGATTTGACAATCACTCTACAGATCAGTGACCATGTTTTCCTTCTGTTCTCCTTCTATATCTGATCCACCTGAACCCAAAACAGCTTGAGTACTCGAACCAAAAGTTTCTAATGTAATGCCAACAATGCATTATCAGAAGTTTATCTGCTCCCCTTGAACCTGTGCCAGATGGTCTCTGTCAGACCCATATCAGACTTTCTTTAACCAGAGTCTGTCCCCACTGGTTTCCTTCAAACCATCATATACGCGACTGTATCTGCATAAACTGGTGTATGTACGTGGATCCTCCTCATGCAACTCGCGTACAACCATATTTCTCTGAAACAGACATGTTTCAACAGCAAGATGATGCATAAACTACCCCCAGCTTCTGTCTGAGGTATTGAAATGTCTCCTTGGGTAGTGGTTTGGTGAAAATATCAGCAACTTGTTCCTTGGAGGGAACATATTCCAATTTGACCTTTTGTTCCAACATTGTTCCTGGAGAAAATGATACTTGATCGGTATGTGCTTGGTCTTTGAATGCATGACTGGGTTCTTTGAAATGTTGATTGCACTTGTATTATCACATAAGATGGAGATAGGTGGATTACAAGTGATTTGAAAATCCTGCAAAGTTTGCATAATCCAAAGGAGTTGTCTGCAACAAGATGCAACAACCACATATTCTGCTTCAGTTGTAGATAAAGCAATCGAACTCTGTTTCTTGCTGAACCAAGATACTAATCTGGAACCCATAAAGAATGCACCACCACTAGTGCTTTTCTTTTCATCCACGCTTCCAGCCCAATCTACATCTGTATAAGCATGAAGAGTGAGATCTGTATCTCTAGGATACCATAGGGCATAGTTTTGAGTTCCTTGAAGATACTTGAAAATTCTCTTTACTGCCTGAAGATGAGTTTCCTTTGGATTTGCCTGAAATCTTCCAACCATTCCCACTGCATGCATGATGTCTGGTCGGGTACCTGTTAGATAGAGCAGACTTCCAATCATGGATCTATAAGTTGGTTGATGCACTGCTGTTGATTCATCATTTGTACTGAGTCTGCATCCTGTAACCATAGGGGTACATATTGGTTTCGAATCTTCCATGCCATACTTCTTCAAAATCTGCTTGAGGTACTTGGTTTGAGATAAAAAGATACCGCCTTCATGTTGTTGGATTTGTAATCCAAGAAAATATGTTAGTTCTCCAAGCAAGGACATTTTGAATTCTTTCTGCATTACCAAGGTAAAGTTTTAACTCATAGCTTCTTCATTGCTGCCAAAGATGATATCATCAACATACACAACAAGTATTAGCAATTTGTTATTTTCAATTTTTATATAAAGATTGCTATCTGATGATCCTTTTGAGAAACCTTATTGATGAAGATACTTGTCCAAACGATAATACCAAGCCCTTGGAGCTTGTTTAAGACCATAGAGAGCCTTCTTAAGTCTGCATACCAGTTTTGGATCATTTCCAAGGATGAATCCATCTGGTTGCTCAATATAGACTTCTTCTTCTAAGTCTCCATTCAGAAAAGTTGATTTCACGTCCATTTGAAATACTTTGAACTTCTAAAAGCTTGAGAGAGCAAGGAACATTCGGATGGCCTCAAGTCTAGCAATGGGAGAAAAAATTTCTTCAAAGTCTATTCCTTCTTGTTGAGCATACCCTTTACAAACAAGTTTGGCCTTGTTTCTAATAACTTCCCCATTTTCATTCAGCTTGTTTTTGAAGATCCATTTTGTCCTATGACATTCTTATCTTTTGGTCTAGGAACCAACTCCCAAGTGTTATTATTTTCGATTTGCTCAAGTTCTTCATCCATTGCCTTGACCCAACATTCATCTTTGCATGCCTCTCTTACATTTTGTGGTTCAGCGGAGGAAAGTAATGCCAAATAGCTTGAAGCTTCTGCAATTGTTCTTCTTGTTTGTATACCTACCTCTTTCTGCCTCAATATTTGAGTTTCTGGATGATTCTTTTGAACGTATCTGGATGGAGTCTTCTCTTCTATCTTTATCTATTCCTCGGGTGCCTCTTGAGCTTCTTCTTCATCATAAGTCTGATTTGATGTTGAAGGATAGTCCACATCATCTTTGAAATCTTCAAAATTTATTTTCCTAGGAATGTTTCCTTCTTCATCAACCACTACAGCAATGATGTCAACAATTCTTCCAAGTCTTTTATTGTAACACTTATATGCTTTGCTGTGGGGAGAATAACCAAGGAGAATGCCTTCATCTGCTCTAGGTTCAAACTTGCCAAGATTTTCATCATTATTTTTAATATAGCATTTGCTTCCAAAAATTTTGAAATGTTTTACCGTAGGAGTCTCACATACCAGAGCTCATGAGGAGTTTGAGTACTGTTTACCCAGAAATTTGTCTTATTGAGAATAATAATTGCAGCAAATGTGGCTTCACCTGAGAAGGTTGCGGGAGTTCTAGACTCATCAAGCATAGCACGAGCCATTTGTTGAACCGTTATGTTCATCCTTTCCACTACTCCGTTTTGCTGAGGAGTCCTAGCTGTAGAGAATTCCCTTCTTATTCCATGTTCTTCACAAAAATCGAAAAATTCATTTGGGGTAAACTCCCCACCTCTATCAGACCTGAGGCATTAAATTTTTTGATCTGATTCGTTTTCAACCAAGGCTTTGAAAGATTTGAATTTTTCGAAGGCTTCGTCTTTATGCTTCATAAGTCCTATCCAACACATCCGGGAAAAATCGTCAATGAATAATATAAAGTATTCTTCTCCCCAAGGTGACCTTTTCCTAGATGGACCACATACATCAGTATGGACAAGTTCAAGTGGCCTGCTAGCTGATCCTTCCTTCTCAGGGAAGTTAGTTCTAGTTCGCTTACCAAACTGACATGATTTGCATATTGTATTATCTAGAATTCTGATGTCTAGAAGACCACGAACTGCCTGGTATTTATATGCTTTCCTTATTTGCGAGAAGCTTAGATGCCCCAATCTTCGGTGCCATAGCCAGTGTTCATCATTCTTGCTTAGATATCATTGATGTTGTCCTTCTTTGAATATGTACAAATTATTTGGAGTTCTTATGCCTTTGATCACTGTTTTTCCTGTATCAAGATCACGAACACTACATCCATTTGATCGAAATATTACCTCTGTTCCTTGATCGCACATC
>APFE030163215.1:15669-38747 GCA_000404065.3 Pinus taeda
ATTTGCTCTATCGGCTAATAATTACAGTCTGCTGAGGATGTGTGGAAATGTCTTGATACTTGTAAAAAAATTTAGAAGTGTTTTAATCCTAACTTGATGATGATGATGTCTTGATTCTTATTTCTGATATATGCATGATCAGATCTAACAGTAAATAGATGACATAGGTTGAGGGGGAGCATATGCCTTTAATAATGCATTGTTGGCATTATGGTTAATAGTCCTTGGTAATGATGCTCATATGGCTAAATAATGTATCCTGCTATGAGTTGTCCATGATAAAATCTCATATGATTCTTGGGGTTACATAGTTGATGTTCAGAACATATTAGTGGACTGATGGTACATATATGATGCTTACATGGTGATTTTCATAAGGATAAGGAGAAGTACAAAGCTTGAATACACAATGTCATTACTTGATGATGAGTCTCTCATATGTTGTTGTCATCATATGCATGAAGATCATATAATACAGTTATGATGTAGGATTCCTATAGTTCTTGATGATCATGTGGATGAGGATTGTTGATGTTGATGATATAAAGAAACCTTGATAAGATCTTGAACTCTAGGTACTCAATGCTGGATACGTGGAATTGCATTATTGGAGATACGCTGATAAATTCTTACTTATATGATGATGGGTTGATTCTCACATATGTTGATTAATGATTATCAGATGAGGGATATTCCCGTGTAATGTTACATGGATGGTCATGCAGATCTCGATGATGATGAGTATGGTGTTTTTCACATATGATATAATGTGAATGATTTATGATGTTGTTCAAAAGGATGAATTGATTTCTATATGCAGACATACCTTGGTACAGGACATTTGCAGGTTGCTGATCTGGAAATAGTGTACGCGAGTTTAATAAGGAGTATCCGCGTATATACACATGTTTCTATGGATACAGTCGCGTATATGTTGGTTTGAATGTAATCAGTAGGCTAGACTCAGGGTGAGAAGAGTCTGATATGGGGATGACAGAGACCATCTAGCACAGCTTCAGGGGGAGCAGATAAACTTCTAATAATGCAATATTAGATTTCCTTAGAAGCTCTTGGTTCGTGTACACTAGCTATTTTTGGGTTCAAGTAGATCAAGTACAGAAGGAGAACAGAAGATCATGGTTGCTGAGCTTAAAAGTGTTTGACAGATGCTACTGATATTAATCATTGGTGACTTTCATAAGTCTTGCTCTTGATATTTGGTCTCTATGTCATGTATTTCTTTTAAGGTCATGTAATGACCTATGTTGGTTTCCCCACTATGCCTGGGATGGATGATGTAATGTTCTTGTTTTATCATGTGTAAACTTTTGATGTATCCCCACTTGGTTGGGAAGATGAGTCAAGTCCCACATGGATGGGAGATGGATGTATGTATGAGTCTTTGATGATAGGAAGGTCACTTATAATAGAGTCATGTTCTTCTTAGAACATCTTTTTCCAGATCTTGCCTACAGTCAAGGGGAGCATGAACATCACATTTCAACAAAGCAGAGACTTCAGCATGTACTCAGAGGGAGCATGGTCAGATTGATACACCTTGGCATATACAAACGGGGAGTTGATTCAAATATTTCAGCAGGTACTTAGGGGGAGTATGGTCAGTGGGATGTTTATCAAAGAAAGTAAATATATTGGTCCACCCTTTGCCCTTGATGTCAAAGGGGGAGAGTGTTTTGGTGTTGTTTCCATCAAGTCCAAAGGGGGAGATTGTTGGCATTATGATGCATGTGTTGTACTTGATGGAAACACACTCATAGAAGAACATCTCACTTAGATATAACTAGATTAATCTTCAGAAGAGATATCAAATGTGATTGAATGCATGGTATGCAGGACAGCTCAAAGGAATCAGATGTTAGTTCTAAGTGTGACAAAGTTAGCTTTTCCATCAAGTCCAAAGGGGGTGATTGTTGGCATTATGAGACAAGTGTTTTCCTTGATGGCAAATCACACAGATGGAAAATCATAGTGCAGGAGGTCAGCAGCAAGGAATTGATGATCAGTCTACAAGAATGAAGAGAAAAATATATATACACAGGTTCATCGTGATCGAGCCGCGTATACACGTGGGTTAGATGTAACAAAGGCCCATATATGTTGGAGAACTTGCTTTTGGACCATGATAGTTATTCCTTGGGATTTGAACCTATGGTTTTGGACCATGGCGTCTCATCAGATGTGTTGATCCCTAGTTTCGGGTTCATGGTATTGGTTTATTATGGTTTTGGACCATGGTATTGAGCAAGGCCTAAGACTATAAAAGGAGAAGAAGATCATTAGGCAAAGGTATGGAAAAAGTCTTGCATATCTGATGAAGGATGAGATCCAGTATGTAGGCTATGGGTTTCTTAATCTAAGCTAAGGAGGGATCTCACAAGTTGATGGAGAACAAGATCTAAGGATAAATCGGGATCAAATGGTTTGAAATGAACTATCTCTCTATGGTTGATTATGCTTATTATAGATCTGTATACTGACACATGTAATGTTCTAAACTGGGTATAACTTAAGTTTGAAATCGCTGCAAGTCATGATTGAATATTTACAAATATGTACGCGGGTTGGATTTGGTGAAATCACGTATGTACGTGAGTTTGGTTCATTGTAGTAGCGTATACAATTTGAGCTATGATGTTTGAAGTTACAAGTGGTTCTGGTTGTTGATAAGTTTTGATGACAGTTTAAAGGTGTCAGTATTCTGCATATCCTGCTTGATTGTGTATTGATGGATGAGAACTAATATTGGATCAGGATCATAATGACTTATATATATGTGATCTGATGGGTTAGATCTGGGTGCTAACACACATATTAGTCTTGTATATGTAATAATCTGGATATGTCTGAAATCAGGAAGTGCAACAAAGTTATGAATGAGTAATTAATGTCATAAACGCTAGTTCACCTTGGTGAAGTTGCGTATACACGCTAGTTAGGCACTTCCAAGTAGCGTATACACTTTAATGCATGATTTTTGATGATATAGTTGGTTCTGAAGATTGTTGCAGAGTTCAGTGTTCTGCTCTGTGTTCTGGTGACTGCTTTGTAGTGATTCAGTATTGAGTGATTCAGAGATTGATGATGCTAGTGTTTGTGTGCTTCAATGATATTGATGGGTCCAGTATGAAAATTGGATGAAATGTGGCCTTCAGATATAGAGTTGTGCTTCAGTGTATCGAGTCTGAAAATTGATGAAAGGTGGTACCTGGAGGAAGAAAGAGAAGGTTGTAGCCTTCGGTAGGTCAGCACCTACGTACTAGTACATTGGCTAGTACAAGAGCAAAGGGGGTTGTATCTCCCTTCCAGGAGAGGCTGGAGAACGAGAGAAGGTTGTAGCCGTCTGCAGGTAGAAGCCTGTGTACTAGTATAAGTCTACACCAGTACAGAGCTATTGTAAAAATAATTTCTTATTTAAGAAGATTGAGACGACTTGCAGCAAGTGGTTTTCAACCACATTGGGTTTCCACCTTATATCATGGTGTTCATGTGTGCTTCTTGTGTGTGATGATCTGTTCTATTTTATTGTTCATATGGTCAATGAAGTTCTAATACATTATCTAAAGGATAACATATAATGGATTATCTGAATCATAAATATTTTGTATATACGCTAGTTGCATTAGACACAGTCGCGTATACACACGAGTTCACCTAACTGAAGTAGCGTATATGTATCTAAGCATGGAAATGAAAAAGTTTTACTAATTTAATAATACTGATTCACCCCCCCTCTCAGTATTCTTTCCAACAATAATCATTGCTATCTTTGTAGGGTCCACCATCAATCCCTACTTATATACTACATGGCCTAGAAAAATTCCAAAAAGGCGCATAGAATATACATTTCTTCAAGTTCATCGCACTATGGTATCTGTGACATGTATTCAACATGAGGTGTAGACTTGCAACATGGTGCTTGACTAATCTAAACACAGTTCAGTTATCAAAATATACCTCCAAGAATTTATGAATAAACTCCTTAAACACGGAAATTACGACCCTTGAAAAGATCGTGGGCACATCCTTCAACCTGAATGACATCATTGTGTGCTGAAGACATCCCCAATCTATCACAAAGGTTGTCTTGCTGCGATCCTCCGACACAATCTTAATTTGATGGCTCCCTGAGAACCCATCAGTGAATGAATAAGCCTCTTGTCCTCCAACGTTCTCCAAAACTTCATTTATAAATGGTGTTGGAAACAGATCATGCACACATGCATCATTCAACTTTCTCAGATCTACACATATTCTGATTTCACCCTGCTGCTTCTTTCCCTGAACCACCATAGGGCTCACCCAATCAGATTCTTCTACTGGCTTAATGATTCCAGCTTCTAGCATCTTATTGACCTCTCTATGCCCCTTTTCCTTATATTTTGGATTCAGTCAGTAGGGTATCTATTTTACAAGCTTCACATCGAGCTTTAAGGTAATATTCTTCACTCTAAGATCCCCTACTATTCCTTTCTGGTCTGAGAACTTGGTAGGGAATAGATCTCGGTATTAGTACAGTAGCTCGGCCACTTTAGATACTATATCTTCTTCCCAATAGTCTCCTATATTCACAAACTTAGGCTCCACATGAGATCCAATATTTTATTTCTGGGTTTTCAGTAGCTCTGTTACATCAGGGTTCTCTATCTTAGGTCCTTCAACCTCCCATTGACCTTTAGTCTATGGAATATTGATTTTTCATGGATCATCTTCCTCTTCGTCTGCAATTGCATTGTAGCACTCTAGTGTGTGGCGTAGCTATGTATTCCAGTCTGACTAAACCCATTCTACTAGCTCTTCATGTGTTTGAAAGATAACAACCTTAATCTTCTGGAGCACTTCATCAACTCACTCAAACACATCCTCAAAAGTGAAATTAAATAAGAAGCTTTCCCTCAAGATATCCCATTCAGTTGGCCCATGGCATAGCTTGGTTTGCAAATACCTATTCATGGGAATAGTATCTAAAGTGTGACAGAAGATGTGCACCCATTGCTGTTGTGGCTCTTCACCCCATGCTTTAGTCCATCGCTCCAAGTGTTCGTGCAGATAATACTTTCCAATATACTTTTTAGTCATCTTGGTATTATCATATCCAAACCTCATCTTCATCATCTAATTGTATTCCTTCCAGTCAGCGAAGCTTTCCATATGCGCACCCCACCAATAGGCAGGTATAGCACGCAGTGCTAATTTAAGTGCCTGGAAATGATGCTCTTCGGGAACCTCTCTTTCAAATTCATCCAAAAAGAGATTAACATTTCAAAACACCATAATGTGGAATTTTTCTTACCTCTGTGGATATGCAACACAGTGATTTGGCCATCATATTGCAAAGTAGTATAGAGACCTCATGCAACTGGTTCGGCCAGTGTTCATGCTCTTCATCTAAGTCTGAGGTACATGAGTTGTCTCTATCCCACATGATTTGTCCATCTGCAATGCGATTGATCCAATATTCATCATGTGTAATAATTTTGTAGATTTGATCGAAATCATAATCTTCCTCATTGTCATAGTCTGGTTCAGTGTAGCATGCTCCTTTAGCAAGGTCTAGTGACACAATAAACGTGAGCGCCTTCTTCTCAAATGTCATCCTTCACTTCTTTAGATTAATCACCATGTCCATGTCAAAGGCCCAATCAATTCCTAGTAGCGTAGGGTAGGGATTGCTATTATCCACTATTTTAATTACTTCAAAATCAAGGAACACACTCTCTCTTTCAATGTCCACTGCTACGCCATACAGGTGTCCCATAGGAATGATCTCACACTGATTGGCCATGAGTAGTTGTATAGGAGATGATTGTAGTGCAGGTCTCCCATCCTCTCCCATGTATGATTAAGTAGTACATTTGCATCTGACCCAAGATCTAGGATGACTTGGTCCATTTCATACTCTCTGATTTGCGCGGTTAACCTGATATTGTGCCTAGAATGCTTCTTATGTTTACCTAGTTTCCTCACAACACGTTGTTCCGTAAGAATATTTATTTTTCCTGTGCAATTTTTGATCAGCTTCTAGCACCCTTCTACTACCTTCTGATCTCTCAACAACTTCATACATGCTTTCAGAAAAGTAGCTAACAACGAAGCATCCACATCTTTCACTTCATTGTTCCCAGCTGATTTCTCTTGACTCCTGGATGTACAAGCTTCAGCGAAGTTCTTCTTAGCTTCCATGAAATTTTCTTTAGCTTGGTTGAGGTCAAACCCGACTTCCTTTTCAGTAGCCTTGTGCACCCATCCCTCGATTTCTGGCTACTTTCCCTTATCTTCACCTATGGCTATACCACTGTGTGTTACAATATTAACATTCTAATCTTCTTCGTGAGGCTCTGCCCTCATCATCTAGATATTCTGTGCAGGCTACTCAATCTGCATCTTCTTTTCTTGCATATTTTCTATAATTATCGGGAAATATTCTATCACATGATCAAACTATCTACAATATTGACAGAAGGGATGCAAGAAAACTTCCAAGGGCCTCACCAGCTCTGGCATCCACCAATATGACCGTCAAGTCTCCATGTATCCTAACTGTCTACTAATATAGATAGGCACTCGTGCAATTCACAAGGGAAGAGACATAAAAAAATAGTTTCGTCTGAGCATAGGTATCTATTCAACCACCTATCCTTGGATAATCATAGATTTCTATTCTCCTGAGTTGCAAATGTGTGTTCCTTCTGATCGAGCCACTTCTCAATTTATTACTTATTAGGGAACCACTTATTTGACATCACACATTCCTTAGATAGATCCTGGTCTTGAAAACAAAACCTTTTGTTGGATTGAAGGGGCTTGACCCAAGTTCAGATTTAACTGCACCAACCAACAAAACCCCAATTTTTGGCCTTTTCAGCAAAAACCTGCTTAGCACATGCTGCAATCTGGCCCAAAACACTATTGGGGGATGTTAGAATAAGGGTTTTGCATCCATAGGACTGTTTGATGGTCTTTGTAAGGATCTTAAGGTTTAGATCTACCTTCACACAACCCTAACTCTTTCGATTGATCAACTACTATAAATCTATTCCAACAACTTCCAACTCTTCCTAAAGGTCTTAAATTGTTATTAACATGCATAAAAGATACAGAGCCACTAATTTCACATAGTAAACAATTATTAATTTTCATAAGTCATAATAGATCGCAGAGATATACAAAATTAAATAAACAATAAAAAAGGCACAAATACACAGATTCAGCTCAAAACAGTCTTTATTAAGATGTAAACATTTAGACACAAACTTCTTATCCTTGTGCACCTAGCTGTAGAGGCCCTCACACTTAGCTGCAAACTTGCCAAGGTCTCTGCACACTCATCTACAAGAGCCTTCCCCTTTCACCTAAGTACAGGAAACAAACCTTTCCTGCCTTAGTACCTTGCCCTTACAATGATTCTTCACAAAACATTATCTCTTTAGACTCATTATGACTCAACTATATATAGCCTTTTCATTACAATACCATGGCCCACAGACCATGGGTGAGTCTCACAACCATCCTATCACCTATCTATACAAGGGAGTAATACCCCTTTTGACTCTTACTTAGATTCGAGCTCCGCTTCCACATTTCATGGAGACTTTACATTATTTAACAAAAACTATTACAAAAATTGACTTAAGTGACAAAAATTGACCCTAGGGACCCCATCCCAAAACCACATGCCCGCAACACAACATGTATGACATGCACAAAATACCACATGTACACTAGTACCACATGTACACCAATACCACATGTACAAAATGTACATAGAACCATATGCACAATGTGTGCACAACATCACATGTACATGAAAACACCTATACAACGTGTACAGAATGCCACCTGTACATTGCACCACATGTACAACGTGTATTTAATACCATGTACACCATTCCATATGAAAGACATGTACATGCCACCACACATACATAGCGCCACATGCATGAAATGTACACAACACCACTTGCACATAACACTACATATATAACATGTACATGACACCACATGCACACAACACCACTTGTACAATCATGCACACAACACCATATCTACATTGCACCACATGTACAACATGCACACAAGATTGTATGTACATAGAACTGCATATACAAAATATACATAGCACCATATGTAGAAAACACTAAACATCCGACATGCACACAACACCATATGCGCACAACACTATATGCACACAACACGACATATCCAACATACACACAATACAATATGTACACAACACCGCATATACGACATGTACATAGAACCATCTATACCCGACACTGCATATGCAATATACACACAACACCACATATACAACAGGAACTCGACACCATAGGTACAATCATCAGATATACAATATGCACAACATATACACAATAGTAGCATTGCACATCCAAAACCGCATTGCTTCGAGTGTCGTGCGGCCATTCATGCTTATCCTAACATGATGCAAATCACGTTGTTTTCATTCTGCTGATGTATATCTCAACATTAACTATCCATAACATAAACATAAGTATAGTATAAACACATAATATCAATTCATATCCACATGATACTGATTGCATAAATATGTCAAGGTTACTCTTCCCACTTGATTACCCATAAGACTAGGAACTTCATTCATGCCCTTCACCTTCATAAGCAATCATTCCTCCACAAGCATGATCCATGATGACCCTGCTAGACAATGAAATAGATACATAGATGCATACATATATGTAATCATTAGCATAAAATAAGTATGATCCTATTAGGAAATGACATACATGTATACATATATAGACATCAACATAATCATGACCACAACATAATTACCAGATATCATAAGGTCAAGGTTAAGACAAGTCCCTTTGTTCATGCATCACATGCAAAATATTGAGAACAATAGTTCCCAACATAGCTAAGGCATCTCACGCCTCAATCCATTTGCTTTACCTTTTCTGTTTCCTTTCTCATAACTTTTTGCCAGCATCCATTTACACCAATGAACCAAACCAATCCGACTAGTTGTCATACTCTCGCCTTCTTCATCCCTTACACATGCACTAGGCTTCATCCGAGCCTTAGATCACCTTCCAGGTACCACTCAGCTCTCTCGGGCTCCCTCAACTTTCTTCTTCCCAAACCAATTCCCAAGACCCTCAAACATAAAAGGAAAGAATAAGAAACAAAAAAGAAGAAAACCATGAAGCACTAATAACAATACGACACCACAAACAAAGTGACGTGTCCATGCATAAGACAAAAACAAAAATGCAAATCAAACACCATGAATTAATCGCATTGTTCCCATAGCCTCTAAGTGAAATCTCAACCTCAAACTTGTTCAAGATTTGATGGCAGCCTCTTTTTCCATACAATCCCCTGCATTATACTGCCATAAATACATAACTTCTAGTGCATAAATAAACATAACAATACACCAATTACCTTATCTTGTTGTGCCAAGCACACTTCCTTGTAACCGAACACATCCATGCCATCTCTTAAGGGATTCCAATTCCTTGAAGAATCTAGCTATAACTAGAAACTAGATGATATACTTGTCAAATACATGTTCATGAATATAGCACATATCCGCATAATGTCAAACAAAATGAAGGTTAAGAAGACTTTTTGTATGCAAAACATTCATTCATTTGGAATTAGGTTTTCCAAACATAACCAAAGGAATTATTTCCCAATTCCTTTCTTTTACCTTTTTACCTTGTTGCAATCAAGTCTTACTATGTACTATCACAACACCCAATTGTTAGTTATATAAACACATAAACTATTACGTTGTCATGCTAATATCAAGCATGTTTCCCTACAACTGCTCACACATGTTAGCCATGCATTCTAAGATCAAGGTAACATGTCTATTAATTTGAAATCAAACTTTACCAAGACTAACAACCACATCATAATAAACAATCAACTCACATTCATTAGTCATAATACATAATGTTACAACTATCACCTACTTACACTCAAGCACATATCAGTTGTCTCATCACATATATATTGGTACAACCATCTTAAAACAAGACCATTCATTCATGCAATATTACATACACATACTCATATCATGCAAGTAATCAAACATTCAAACAACGAATAGATGACATAATAGACATAAAACACTCAAACACCAAATAAATGATGTAATTAAGCATTCAAACACCAAGTAGATGACATAATCAAACTCATACATTAATATACCTTACGGGAGGCTATCTTGTTTGCACAATCAATCTAGATCAGCATGATATAACTTCACAACATATAAAATCAAACATAAATAAGGTCACAATATCCATAACAATAATTAGATAACATGCTCTCACATCATAAACACGTAAACAATTGTCATTCATGCATAACAATCACGTATGCACAGTCAGTCTAGATTAGTATGACATAATATCATAATATATTAACTCATACATGACTGTGATAACCATAATCATCTACAGAGGGCAATCCAGGTTAGCATGATACATATAACATCAAGGTCTTAACTACATAAACCTAATTATCAAGTTAACTAACATATAACAACAACAAGTTAACATCATACTCATCAACAACATATAACATAATCATCAAGTTAAATATTATATAACAATCAATAAACTAACATATAACATACTAATCAACAACATATAACATAATAATCAAGTAAACTAACATAAAACAACAACAAAAATCCATATAACAACAAGTTACTGTCATTCATGACAATTCGACATATGTGCATATGACCACCCTTATTCACTAAAATCTACCATGCATGTAACCACAAAAACAATAAAATGAAAAACATGTATATAACCCTAATGCATATACCAATCCATTAACTAACATACCTACATGCCAAACTTACAATACCTGTATGATCATATGCTCTTACCCCCAAAGTCTAGTGTTGCATCCTTGCTCTAATAGTATGCATCTCCTGCTCTATCTTAGCCAAGATATCAACATCATATCTTATCAAAAACATAATGATGACACCAACTACATACAATGGCATCACAATGCATGTTTTACCTACTATATATGCATAACCATAACCATGACAATGCATGCATAACAACATATAGACATAATTTTACATGCATAACAAATGCATATACAACCGACATGCATTCATGACAAACACATCCTAACAAAAATATCACCAACTTCTACATGGAAACATAATTGTAACAATGAATACTACTATGCATATATAACAAGCACATATACAACCTACATGCATGCATGACAAACACATTCCACCCATCGAGTCCAAATGCTGAACCATGCTCTGATACCACTCTTTAACACCCTCCTCCCACATTTACCCAAGCTAACGGGTCCACCAGGGTAAACATGTGACAAAGAGTTACTATGATATTATTCAACTCCCTAAGTGTAGTTAAGGAAGTGAAACCGATGAACCAACACTTTATAGACCTCCCTCAAGTGCTACAGGATCCCCAGGAGCTAATCCACCACTATAGGTGCCAAACTCATGAGTTAACCTAAACTTTCAATGAACTAAACCCCCATTCACTCTCATGACATGGGATTCATGTGAATGGGACCCCCTAGTTGCTCCCACAATGTCCACAATGAAGAGATTGTAGTCTTTTTCACCCAATTATCTGCCAAAGACTATGAGATTTAAGCCACTTTTTAGGGCTAGTCTCCAAATCACTACACAGAACTTTATGAGACTTTCCAAGGCAATAAATGACACCAATACAAAGCCTCTAACAAAAAAATTGATCAAGAACTTGACCTAACCAAGCCTAACCTTGATAGACATTTCGTCGAACACATTGTACACATGTAACCTATAGGTCACAATAACATATCTAAGCATAGGGGTGGTCTCATACTTATAGATATTTGTAAGGAATCATTGATGCCTTATAAAATTAGCTATATTATCATATACTAGGTAATATATTCATTGTTCATTCATTTATCAACCAAAACATGATGAGAGGCATACATCATGACTATCATGAAACATGCTCATAACCATCATATAAACAACATAAATAATAAGGATACAATATCCATAGAATCCACATATAAACCAATACATTACTCATGAGATAATAAGGAGAAAGAACCTCTTATTAATGAATGCAAAAGCCAACTAGGTTTGGGACTTCCATGAACCACCTGACCATAGATTGGCTGAACCAAATATGTCTTCAAGCCAATTGACCCATTGCCATATTCCAAGAATGAATGTGAGACTCGTAACAAAAAAGAAGAACCAAATGATCATGGATGCCACTAGATTTCTCTACTGACACCGTAAGGAATTTTACTACCTCCTATGTTAGTATGAAAATTCCTGGAAGATGTACCAAAAACCTTTACTTAAGTCACTAGGTGACAAGTGACCCTAACAAGAAGTTGATAGTTATTTTCATTCTATATATGCAACACAAATGGAAAATATACAATAAAAGAAAACAAGATCTAAAACAAATAGCAGCAGAATGATAGATCTAGAATAATAAACCAGTGGAAAGACAATTTTAAGCAAATAAATAGTTATTGATAACACTTAATGAAGGAGATATATATATTGGTTTTTAAGTCCCCCTTCATGGGGTGGGTCCTGTGATATCCTTGACACTTCAGAAATAGATTCCCTCTCTCAATCGTGTGAAAAGCCCAAACAAAGTGAAGAACTCAAGTGGGAGCTCATGAAAATATGACGATAATATTGACAATGATAATGATCATGGCGGGGAATGAATGAAAAACCCTCCTTTATATAGCAAAGTATGGAGTATTTCTTGAAAATGGATAATAATAAAATACTATTGATCAAGTTCAGATCTAACTACTTGGAATACTTTATTATATTTATTGGAGAGGGAAAATGAATTTAAAATGGTTAAATTCCTTTATTTAGAAATAATTAACAAATAAAATGATTTATCAACGATTTCACAAGAAACAAGAAAGGTGTGAATCAAAATAATTATTCAATAGTGATTTAATAATTATTTTAATAACATCAATAAGGAAATTCAAATAAATAACAATTTATTTAAATATTCCTAAGGGATTTATCCAAATGAGGTAATGAACAATTATTAAATAATGATTTAATAATAATTTCTAGAGAAAATTAAATAAATAATGATTTATTTAATTATTCTCATGGGGTTTTTTTTATTTAAATCAAAAAATAATTTAATAAAAGTGGTTTACTAAAGTATTTTCCATAATGAAATTGATTTTACTATGGTAAAATTAAATCCACATGGTGTATTTGGATCCACCTAGTTAGAAATGGCTAGGTGATCATTTTTTGGTGATATCATCCTAGTCCCTAGGCTTTATCGGAACCCACAGTCTGATTCAGAGGCCACTAGGCCATGATCGAGACACCACCTTCCAGGATTTACAATATATCATGCCATTTATTGGTAAGGATTCCTAGGTCTAATCAAGGGCAACCACCTCTAGGGTTTACTGTTTATCCCGTCATTCATCGGTTCAGGATTCCCAGGTCCATCAAGGCACACAATACCTAGATTTATCACAACCCACAGTCTGGTTCAGGGGTTACCAGATCAGTGTCCTTACCACAATCCATAGTCCAGTTGAGAGATCAATAGGCCATGTGTTTTTCCTTTCAAATATCCACGTCACTCAGCTTCGAATACATTCAACAATCCAACTCCACCAAAACATGAGAACCCATCACCTCAAGACTGTCCTGAAATGGAAAGGCAAGGCTGAAGAACAATGCCTACTTGGAAAAAACCATGCCAATGACAACAAGAGAACCATAAACACACATGCATAACAATGCATGCCAAATATAACAAGGAAATCACACATGCAAATTGATACTTGCAAGTAAATATTTGCTTCCTCTTTTCCTTCTTTTCCTTTCTTGATCCAATTTTGAAGTGCTCTAATAAAACTCTAAGTGTCCAAGAGTGTAAGAGAGGGAAAATAGAGAGATATATCAAAAACAGAACTGACCAAAGTCTGTGAACTAGTCCTTAGAAGAATTTTTATCAGCGAGGCCTCTATTTTCTTCATTTTCCATTATTTCCTTCATTTTCCTCCTCACATGCAGCGTGTGACTCTTCACCTTCATTTTCTCCTATTTTTCATTATTTTCGTAAATAAAATGCCAATTAATTTCTATTTCCCTTCCAAATCCTTTTCCATTTTCTTTTCCATTTTACTTTAGCCATAATCATTGAAATGAACACTCACTAGGATGTTTTCCCTACCATTCAGCTTGTAATACATGTCCCTTGACCTTGGTCTTATTTATTTTTACATCAATTTTTAGCCATGGTTGTTACACAAGGAATAATGGTAGGAGGAAACCCTTCAAGGAATTAAAAACTTTGTGAAATTATCTGAGCCTAACAAGAGACATAGGGGCTTCATTGACAAAGAAATACCATACCCCATGCATTCATATTGGGGCAATGTAAGAAATGAGGAAAAAATGAAATAACAAATTAAGCATATAATAGGGGGTAAAGAGTTTTTATATGTTGTATAACAATATGTTTATTAGAAGGTATTTTTTATACAATACATTTTGAAATTAGTTCATGAAGGAATGGATTGAAGAATAAGATGAATAATAGACAACTTCAACTAATTCCTTTCTAAGTCCATATAAGAAAGAAACTTCGTTTGATATGTTGTATTTTTTGTTGCTATTAGATGAGTTTCCATGTTACTTATGACCTTGTAATTTCCCTCTTCAATCTATTGGTATTCCTTTTGCAATGTATCTACTGGAGAAGGAGTCTCTTGAATTAGAAATGTTGCAAGATTATTAGAAATAGAAAAAAAATCAGTTCATATTGGGTTTCCCAATTGCATTTGGAAACCAGGCTGATCTAAGACCCCTTCTGTCAATTTAAGTTGTACATAGACTTCATCTTCTTCGTGAAACTTTGAATCCTTCACCTTCTATAATGTTTATCAAAAGAAGAAAGATGTATTTTAGATTGCATGTGGGGTAAAAATAGAGGCATCATGTTTCTATGCTAGGGATATAAATATAAAAGGGTATAAAAAATAGATACCTACAATAGCTAGTGAAAATAGGGGTTTTTTAAATTGGGAAGGTGTATTGGGTTGGTATTGGTATGGGGTTATACGAAGTGATTTTTATAGTTATTTTTCAATATGTAGTCCAATTAAGGGTATTGTTTAGTGTTAGTGTTAGTCAGTTCTGCCTGTGACCAATGATCAAATATGCTTTTACCAAGTTTTGTTAGGGGTCACAAAGTCAAATTTTATCATGTCAATAGGTTTTTAGAATAAAATTTGGCCACTGGCTAATGTGTCTAGGTCTACTACTACTCCTTCAATATTTCCATGTCTGGTCACTTCCATCACTCAGTTGGATGTGACATCATTAAACAAATCATCATCATCATTTCAGTCATGTCACCATGGTCTTCATTCAACTCAGTGTCTCCATTAGGTCATTAGGGTTTCAAGGTCACTAAAGCTCTCATTTCATGCATAAAATTTGTCAGAGGAGTGGTAATAAACAAGTCTCTTCAATAAATTTTGATATCAAATGTAATTTTATGTTTTCATATGTAATAAGCATTCTAAAGTTCCAAGTCCCAAAGGTTGTAGATCAGAGTTCCAAAAACGATTCAATGTCTAAAAAAACCCATAAAGTTACAAAGTTTCAAATTTGAAAGGCCATAAAGTGTCAAGGGTCCAAATTTAAGTTTAAAAGGGTAAGATGAGTTGTTTTTAACTCATTTTCACTTTCAAAATTTTAAGCATCTCTTAGTCATCATCGTGTAGGAGAAAAATTTGTGAAAATCAAGGGTTTTCTTGCATTCTTTCAGAAATGTGACCTTTCTGTGGAGAAATACGACCCTTTTAGGAGAAATTTGACCCTTTTAGGAGAAGTGCGACCCTTCTAAGGAGAAGCACGGCCCTTCTGGTTCACACGCAAACCTTTTGGAGATACCTTGGGAGAATGAGTTTTTGTAGGTATTTCCATGGGCCATTTTCAAAAATTCAAGATGTTCTAGAAACTATATAGACAAGGATAGTTTACCATTCTTACAGATTTCAATTTTGATTTTAGGAAGGTACCTAAAAATGGCCTCAAACATGACATGACCCTTCGGGTTTTGGCGTGACCCTTACAGACACCTTGGGAGAATGCGTTTTTGGAGGCCTTCCCATGGGTTTTTTTCAAAAATTAAAAATTTTCTGGAAACTAGACAGACAAGGCTAGTTTACCATTCTTTGAGATTTCAATTTTGACTTCAGGGATGCAACTAAAAAAGAACTCAAACCTGGTGCCACACTTCTACAATTTTCTGAGATTTTAATTAAAAATTTTAGTGTGTAATTTTCAGAGTTTCTAGTTTGACTTTTGTAAAAGCCAAAAGGTGAAAATGAATGTAAATGGTCAAATGTAAATGTAAATGGGTTACCATATGGGTAAATATGTATCTTATCCTTCATTTAATGCTTTGGATAAATATCTTGTGATAGTTAGATAAAAGAGGAAATGGTTGAGTAACTTCCCTAGTATGTAGGAGTGATCAGATAGGTGCATATATTTGACTTTGTTTGCTAGCAATTCGACCTTCTAGGGAGGATTTCGACTTCAGAGCCTATATGAGGCCTTTTCTAGTCATTTTCAAGGGTTGGATGCAGTGGAATTAAGCCTTGAATGCTAGTGTAATTGAGAATTTGGCAAGAACTAATAGACAAAGTTTGCAGCTATTAAAGTGGGATTCATGTGATACATGTTTTAGTAGTGTTTTTCCTTTTGTGATCATAAGTTTGAAATATTGTATCTTTCATTTTCATTTCCATGTTTCATGTGCTTGTTTCCTAAGATAATAAACAAAATTCATTCATGTAATGCTCTATTTTGGAGAAGCTTTCACATTATTGTTCATTTCTCTTTTGATATAAATGAATTCATGAGAGTCATGCTCCTTTAGGCCCCTACATGTCTCCCGTATACACAATGACAACCCTATTATCACCTAGACTGACCTCAAACTGAAGGGAGGCAAATGCTAGGGTAACCACAAACCAAGCTTAGCCTAGTAGCTAGCCCTACTAGGTCAGGAGAGGGCCCTCTCCGTAAGGATCTCAGTCAAGATGACTGGATCAGGTAAAGGATTTATGCTAGGTATAGTAGCTCGAATTTTTTGATTGAATTTTGTTGGTGTTTTGCTGGATTAGGTGGAGCTGGGCAGTTTAGGTCTAGGAAATTAGGTCAGAAATGCAAGGTGTTCTATGGGGCAAGGTAGGCATAGGCTTTAGTAGTTTAGGCTTGATGATGTGAGGTGTTTAAGACTGATGAGGAGCTAAGAAGGACATGTGAAAATCATGGATCCTTCTTAAACAGTATAAAACATGAAATGTTGAATGATTTCCCAGGGTAGAGCACTGATACAATGGATTCTACCTATCAAACTTGAAAACATTCAACTAGAAGCAATGAAATGAATGATGGCATACATAAAAAATGATCACAAAAGAAGAAACTATACTAAAAATCCATACCACAGGGATCCCATAAAAATGGTTGTAGATCTTATTAGTCTCCTTGCCAAACTGCTTACAATGATGTACAATCAAGCTCTGAGCATCCAATTGAGTCCAACCCTCTACAATAAAGAATAAGAAGAAGATATAGGAATTGTTTCAACCTCCTCCCATCCTCAGGGGTCGAATCCCTAAGATGAAGAGCTAATCTAACTAATACTAAACAAGAAACAGGAATATAGGCATCATAGAGTTGAGACTTCTGTGATCCATAACATGTTTGTGAGAACGATTTCAACAACATCACATATATTTTCTATGTGATTCTACCGAAATCATTCTCACAAATATGGGCATCACTAATAACTTGCCTCTAAAAGTGAAAAACTGATTCATTTCAGCTCACACTAACTCCTAAAGCAATGAATCTACGCTCTATCACTATTTTTATATCATAATTACATGCCAAGTCATCATTTACAATGGTAAATCATCCACCATTAGAGAGAATCCATCTTTACAGTAAAAAACTAGAAAAATAACAACCCTGAGCAAAAACTGTGAAAAGCACAATGCCACTTTTAGGTCCCTTTTTGGGTCCTTCCCGGCATCCAAAGTGAGCCCACTATAGCTCATTGGAAAGGTCATCAATTCTAATTTCCATAACACCTAAAAAGGCTAAATTTGGAGCTCATTTGGCCCTTGAAAACTTGATTCTCCAAAGACTGCTTCCGTGTGTCCAAAAAGTGGCAGAGAGGTTGTCCTTCTAAATCCAAAAATGCAAGCCATTTCTTCAAAGGGTGACCCTAGGAAAAGCACAGTGTTGGTGGCTCTGCAGTTTTAAGCAGTTTTTCTGTGTAATGAAATTCAAAATTGCAAATGACAAAATTTGTTCAAAACTTGCCCAAAATTTGTGTAAAGCACCACCATTATGTGATTTTCTAAGTAAAGAGGCTTCAGATAGCATTCTAAGTCTAACCTCCTCTTTCTTTCCTTTCAAGGCCCGCTTTAGCGTAGCTTTCATTCTCTTGATCCTCACATTGCAAATCTTGTTTCGGGTCCTATAATGATAGGTCATGTCTTTTATCATCTAATTATCCCTATTGGCCTTTCGTAGTAGCTTCTCAAGGTGCAAGTTGACTGTCTCAAGGAAAGTCTCCCTATCATTTTCAATCTCCTACTCAATAGGGGTTAAAGTAACTTGTGCCTCTTTGCCACTTTGTCGTTTCATCTTGAGCATTTCTAGCTCCATGAGGACTTGTTTGTCACTCAATTGCTTGTTTTCTTGATCCAAATATGTGATGACATATTTGTCCCTCTCCAAATTGTCCGCCAAAGCTTGCACTTGAGCTTCCCTTTCCCGTATGATGATGTCTTTGATGGTTTCTTGATCCTGAGTCTCTAAATCAATGGTTTGAGTATCATGCTGCTCAAACTCATCATGCTTTGCTAGATCAAAGTCTCTTTCCTCCTCATCATCAAGGCCTTCCTCCTGCACCTTTCCTTCCTTTTGCGTAGCTTTTGTACTTGTACGTGCTATGTAGATGAAGAAGGCAAAGCGCCTTCCACATCTTGTGGAGTTAGCATTTGCCTATAATCCAATGAAGAAGGCAAGGGCCCTTCCACATCTCGTGGAGAAAACACTCACTTATCTGCTGCAAATAATCTCCTAGTGCCCCTCTCATATGTCATGAAAACAGGCACTTCAATAGTTCTTATCTACTTAGCCTCCTCATCTATTTTAGCTGGGCTAGAAGGTCCTCCTACTTCTTGAGACACTGGTGGAGGAATTAGAGCACCCCTAAAGATCTCATGAGAAATGAAGGTCTCCCAAGGGATGTTAAGGATACTGAGATGATGGAGCACAATGATTTTGATCATGGAGTAATGATAAAGGCTGCTCATCTACTGAGGGTAAGGCTTCCTTTAGACAATATAATCCATCTTCTCAATACTCCTAAACAAGTAATAAGGGATGTTTAACATCCTCACCCTGGTAAAATGCATGAGGAGCCTGATATGATAAGTATACAACCTAGAGAACCGACCCTCACAAGGGAAATACTTCATGATGATTTTCATCATGGGGACATACTTGTTCTCAGGAAACTTGAAAGGAAACAGTCTCTTCACCTGATTTCTATATTTGGGTTTGATATAAGGTTGATAATAGTACTCATCTAGATCCTAACACTTGAACCACTTCTCCCCTACATTAGGAATCCTCGTGACATCTAAAATAATGGAAGAAGAAATGGTGAAAGTTACCCCAGCAAGAGTCACCCTCTTATAATGAAGAGGTGCTGCAGAAAGCCTAGTGAGCTTCTTGTGATATTGCACTCTTTCAACCTGTTCACAGAATTCATAGCAACCAAGGTACATGAAGCATGTGACAACCAACTCTGAGGCCTATAATTCCCTAAGGTTTGATGGCTCTTCTATGATAATCCTGCCTACCTTGTGTGGTTTTCTTGGTTCCATGGCTCCATCAGTTGAGATGTCACTGGCTATGTTCTCCTCGTCATAATCTTGGTCTTCCAGGTCCATGTTTGCAAGGGATACATGAAGGGATGAAAAATGGGCTTGCAACTGGGAAATGAATGGAAATGAGAGGAAGGGTTTTGTGCCTTGAGTTCTTGGGAAAAAATTAGAAGGGAATGTGAGGGAACAATGGGAAAGAGGGAAAAGGAATAGGGTGATTTCAGGACTGTAGGGCTGGGTGTTGAGAGGAGTAGGAAGGACTTAGGGTTTAGGTAGAATTAGGGAAAATTTGAGGGTTTTTAGGGTTTCAAGATTACAATGACCAATGATGATTTAATCTTTGATTTAACAACCCTAAACCAAGATGAAAGAATGCATTTACCTGTAATAAGGGAGAGAAAAACAAAATTGAAGCTTGTTGGAAGCTTTGGAGGTTTTTGGCCACTTCTGGAAAAAATGCAATGCCTTCACTCAGAAGCGTAGCACCATGACAAAAGCACAACACTGGTTCAAATTTTCTCTAGAAAAAATGGGGAAAAGCGTAGCGTTTTGTGGAAAGCACAACGCCTCCCTCTATAAGTGTAGCGCCAATCTATCTTAGCCAAAAAGTGCAACGCCTTTCGACCAAAAGCACAGTGCCGAGCTTTTTTGCTCAAATTCAGTCAAACACGACTTTTTTCCTTCTCCCTTTCACTTTCTTGCTTGGAAAACAAAGATAATTTGAAAATGAAGTATGAGGGTTTAAATAGAGGAAGATTTTAATTTTCACTTGAAAAACCCACTTTTTCAATGTTTCCAGTTCTTTTTCGAAACTCTGTTTTAATGCCTTTTCTTCTTGTATCTTTGCATGTGGATAAATGCTCAATTTGGCTTGAATTTTGCAGTGTTTTTTCGTCTTGTAACAAGGAGAAATGCTCTGATGCAGTTGAGATCACTTATTACATATAGGAACTTAAAATTATATATGAAATACAAAATAAACTAAAAGACTCGATTTTCACCTCAAAAACATGTTTTGAGGTGAAAATTACATTAGGTTTAAAAGATAATAATTTTAGTAGATATGTCTTACAAGCCATCATGCTTGATTTATTGATCATCCTCATATCCTTGCTGACCTTTATTTACACTTTGAAATCAGTTTCTTGACCTTGATGATGAGACCCTAGACCTAATGAAATCATGTTGTATGACCTAATGAAATGAACTGCAGATTAATTATGAAACCCTAACTAATGACATTCTAAAGAAGGATCAACAAGTATAGTCTATGAGGGAAATATTTTCTGAAGAGAAAACAACCATCAGTGGATCAGTATATCATGACCTAATGGAATGATGCAAAATTTTCAGTATGGGACTCCTAAAATGCATATCCAAAGAGTGAATTTTGATCCCTGATGGAAGTATGTAGATACTGACACTAACATTGGCCTTATTAGGGATGGTAGCTCCTTGGAGGTGTTAAGAACACTGTAGACCAAGTGCCTCATCCATTGGGAAATACGGTCAAAACCAAAAGAGTGAAAAATGACTCAATACAACTGAACACTGACTCTCAACCAAATTGACTCAAAACTTGACTATAAACCAACTTAGACTTGACACTAATCATTTAAATTTTATAACCTTCCTTCAGGCCCCAAGCTCAAATGAAAGTGTACTTGAAAACTTGCAAGGAAAATCAAAATGGTATATACAATGAAAGCGACATAATTTCAGGGAACCACCTCAAAAGTAGTAGTGCTTCAGGAGCCTACCATTCACTGGCCCTCTTGAACAATCCTGACCATCCATCTCCTTGAGCAGAAAATCATTTTGTCCTCTGTATGTTGAGATATTATACAGTCCTTTCCATAGATTTTTGAACTTACCATGCTTTCCTTTGTCATCATTCCGTGCATCCCACCACAACACCATATCCTCCAACTGAAACTTTTCTGCTTTGGTTTTGTGGTCATAGATCTTTTTTTATCTTTTCTTGTAGTCTGAAAGTGTTTTGGGAATCCTCTTCCCTTATTTGTTGAAGGTGAATCATTGATTAAATCTTTGCTAAATATCATCCTCTTCACTTCTAGATTCCTGTAGTAATCTCATGATCGGGACTGCAAGTGATGTAGGAAATACTGTATACATACCATAAACCAACTCAAAAGGTGACATACCTATGGATTTCTTGCTACTTACTCGATCAGCCCATAAGGCAGTAACAAGATTTTGATGCCAATTCTTCTTATTTTCCTCTAACATTTTCTTGATTATATTCACCAAGGACTTATTTGATGATTCAGCCAATGCATTGCCCTACGGGTAGTATGTTGTGGAATGACCCAATGTAATATTATACTTGTTGCAGAACTCCACCATCTTCTTGGACTTAAATGCCACTACATTATCTATTATGATCTTGTGAGGGAAACCAAAATGAGACAAGATATTAGATTCTAAAAATTTAATAATTACTGTATCCATGGCCTGCCTTGTCAGAATGGCCTTAATCCATTTGGTGAAGTAATCGGTAGCTGTCAAGATCCATCGATGTTGTGTTGATGATATATGATGGATTTCCCCTATGAAATCAAGTCCCCACTGCTGGAAAGGTACATTTACTTTAACTGGTTTCAAAGGAAGAGGAAGTAGCTTCCTTTTTCCTTGAAAAACTTGGCATTCGTGGCAGCTCATCATTGTTTTATACAAATATGAAAATAAAGTTGGCCAATAATATCCTACTCACAACACTTTGTTAGCTATTGTTTTCCAAAACAAATGACTACTGTGGAGCTATAAAAAGGGTCTCTTTCACCTCTAATTACCTCACATTAATATGTCAATCCAGGAACGTTTTGTTATTGTTGGGTGTGGAGCCTGATTATCTTCTATATTCAAAAGTACCGCCACATTGGACCCCAGTTCAAAATGGGGGCGGCAACGCCGCCCATAAAATATTCGCTACAAGGGGCGTCCAGGGGGGGGTGGCTGCAACCTTTGGGAGCCCCCCCCTGGCGGGGGGTTTCGGGGGCAGCGCCCCCGAAGCTAAAAATAGCTGTAAAATT
>APFE030163221.1:0-15470 GCA_000404065.3 Pinus taeda
GGGGGAGGTCTTAGGTTTTGAGGTATAGCATTATATACATTATTAAACCTAGCACAATATTCCAAAACTGTCTCTTGAGGACCTCTTTTGATCATGTCATATTCACCAAGTATATGTAAAGGGTCCTTCTTTTTCTCCCACCTATTTGTGAAGGATTGGTAGAGCTCATCACGGGTGGTGATGTTGTTTGCAGGAAGTGATCTAAACCATGTTCGCACATCCCCTGTTAAACTTTGGACAAATATTCTCATCCTTACAGTTTCATCATCTATCTCATAATTTTCGAAATGATCTTGCATTCTCTTAGCATGCTGGATGGCTGAATAAGGGCCAGTGGAGTCAAAGTATGAGATTTTGGCTTGATAATCTTGAGGTAAGGCCACTGGATTGGCAGGTAGTTGCAGAGGAGCATATCTGGCCATATTTACTAGATTTTGGGGGTTGACTAGGACAACTGGGACAAGAGGAACAATAGGTATCACAGGGGTGATAGGTATAGAGGGTGTAACAGTGTGGGATAAGAGAACATGGGATAATTTGGGTATTAGTTGTTGTGAGAATGATATATGCTTTGGAAAAGCAGAGAGATATGTATCAATAATTACTTCCATGAATGGATTTTTACCACTTGTAAGTGATTTCAAGTATAATAATTAAATAATTAAATAATTTCTATTAAATAATTATGCGAGAGTTATTAAATAGTTAAAATAAAAATGCAGCCAGATCAAAATCACAAAAACTGAAATTATATCAAAATCGCTTTCAAAATAAATTTAATAAAAGAACTTTACAAAGTAGTCACAAATATCAGTAAACTGAAAATAATACTTTTGACTGGAATGGTTGAAAATAAAATAGCTAGATTTACATTAAAGTTGGACCAAAAATAATAAAACAACAAAAACCCTTGAAACACAAATATGCCAATAACTTTGAAAATAATATAGGCATGATGATCCTTTATTTTTGGTGGCTCCTTTACACTAATGGTGAAGAAAAACATCATCAACATCTAAAACCTAACACAAGGTGGAAAAGAATAATACCTACTCTTGCTACTAGGTATTTGGCATCACCAAGCTGATGTTATACTACTTAGTCTTGTGAGGAGTTTCTCGAATCAAGTTAGTATTTGGATTTAGTTAAGGTTCATACTGCAAGTAGCTTGATGTCAATCCAACTAGTTCAGTTGCATCTTCATTTGCATACTATCCATCTAAGGACAAATACATCAGCGCTAACACATTCCTCCCTCGTATAAAATATAAGGCCCACAATACCAGTTCCCATATCATAATTTTTGACATAATTTCAAATAACCATGGAGATTGGAATCGATAAGTATCATCAGAGAAACTTCAACCTATACTAGACATATATGAAAATGAGGGTAAAAGGTACCTATTTTTCTATACGTTCCCAAGTATTTGAGGTGGAAACCAACAAAGGGAAGGAAACGAGTTTCTGTAAACAAGAATAGTTAGGATAGATTTTTTAGGAAACTGCAAGAAACAAAGGTAATTCCAGGAAACAATTTTGAAAAATGTGAACAGAAGATCTTTTCATTGAGGTTATTTCCCTTCACCTCCCATAAAATATCTTATTTTTATTACTTGAGCTTTCATGTTTTAGAGATATTTCTTTTGATCTAGTGAGCTAGGGAAGGATTAGAAAACCCTTTATTTCCTTATTTCTAATTTTTCAAATACAACTTCTAAGAAATTAATGAAAAAACATCGAAAGCTCCCAAGAAATTGCCAGAAATGGTTGAGACATTTCCAACCTTTTGGAAATGATTTCTTGTATCTAAAATGATGAGCCTCATTATTGGGTAGCTATATGGACCTTAATCCACCTCCTACCTTAGTAAAATCAACTCTTCTCACAATATATTAGATATTTTGACTGTATTTTGTTTAATGAGATGAGTCAAAGTGAGATATTATGCCTAGTGGGTTAATGTGCATTGATTGCAGGTTTGTGAGAGAAAATCATGGAATTTTGGCTAATTAAGGGCTGAAACTCGAATGAGATAGGGAGGAGAGATTTTAGGAGGAAGATCCTTCTCATTGACTCCTCCCTCATTCGAATATTCCTCCATCAATCACACTAGCTCGAAGTATAAGCATCCAAGTCATGGAGATCAAAACGCAGTCGAGCAAGTGACAGTTAAAGAGCTAGTTTATCTCATGTTTGGGAGCCGAGCCTCCCTAGATTTAAGGAATTCATTGCAAACTTCTCTTGTAGAAATAAAGAGGCATAGAGACTCACTAGGATTCGAATTGTTGCTGTAAAAACACTAGTCATTTTCGAGTTCAAGACTGGTGAAAGACATTGTTATGTAATTTTCTATTTTGATAATGAGAATGAGTAATTCCTTGATCCAACACTAAGTTAACTCAGAGTGATGAAGCTCTTGGGTTAGGGCCCAACCCTAGTAGCAAAGGCTTCTCTTCTTGTATTTGTATCCTTAGATTGATTTCATAGATTAATGGTTGAATTGTCTTTAGAATTATTTCATTGCAAGTAGTGTAGATTTGATCAGTTTTCTTATAAGTTTTCTTCCATTTATGCTTAACCTCAGCAGTAGCTTATAAGAGATAAAGGAACATCAAAAAATTTTCAGTAGGTGGTTTTGGCCTCACTCATTCCTTCAAGGATCATGGTTTGAGGAAAGAACTCCTATGCAGCCCCAAAAAGATAGAATTCTACTTTCTCATGGAATTTAGGATTTTTTGTACTTAGGCCAACATTTGATCAGTTTGAAATAGTAGGATTTAGTTATCATTTATTTTATCTTCAGTCTTACATTAGATCTCTTCAATGTTCCATCTTATTATGCAAGTTTTCCTCATGCATGAAGTAGGCAGCGAGCTCATGAAATTTTGTTTTCCTTAGATAATTGAAATTATTCTTGTTTGCATAATTTTTGGGTAAATGTCCATGTATGATGCAGTGTAGGTGTTTCAAAAGTATAAAGAGATTTCATAGTCAGCACCCTCATCACAACTTCATTCATCCATGATCATTCCTTACTTTCACTAAAATCCTCACCAATTTCATCATTTCACAATGAAACTTGTACAAGCTTGTTGAGCAAATACAACCATCTCCCAACTTTGGTTTTGAGTTATGAAGTGGTCCTAGGCACTTCTTTGCCTCATTCCATCCACTAACCACCTTCCCTAAGCCTTCCATCACCTTCAACGCCCATCCTTTTTCTCTCAGTTGTATCCTGTAGAAATACAGGGGATCTTGTAGGTTTTCAAGACATCCTGTAGAATGCATTAGGATATCCTATAGGCTGACCTGTAGTGGCCTGTTTTGAGGAAGAATTGAGGAAAATGCCTCAAGGAATCTAGAAAAGTGTCCCTACTTGTCTCCCAAGCCTTTTGACCATTCACCATCATCGCTAAGAGACCTGCCATATCACCAAAAGAGATTAGCTTTCACACTCTCACATAAGAAGAAGACAAAAAGAAAAACAGATTTATTTTATTCATTTACATGCACAATAGTAGAAGGTCTTATGGTTTGAATCTACATTCTTAGGACAGTAGGATTGCGTACATGTTCACCTCGCATTCTTTTGAAGCGAGGCCTCTTAGGAGTTAGTTAGAAAATGGTGTGTTTTAGTATTTGATTTCAGTCTTTTACCTTACTGTAGTAGAGGAGCTTTCTTTTAGAGTAGATTTCCCTTTCCCTCATTGGTAATAAAGCTTCTTTTGAATCCATAGAAGTTTGGTTTGGAAAATCTTAGTGGTCTATCGCTAGCTTAGTAGTGACAAAGGGCAGGCCCATCACAATTGCTTGCGTATATAGCACTGTCACCTCCAAGTTTGTACGAACCTCGGGTTCATAAAGTAAAGTTGGTAGCCCCAAGAGCTGCAGCATTCTTGCTGCAATACTGACGCTCATCACTTTTTGGCACCGTTGCCAGGGAGGTGTTTGAGTAATATGTGATTACCGCTTTCTTTCTTCCATTTATTGCTTTTGATATTCTACTATTAGTTTCATTTTTGCAAAAGTACTTTAGATGGTTTTCTTTTCCCTTCTGCTTTCTTTGCTTTCCTTTCCATTCTGAAAGTGAGATTTCATTCAAGTAGTTAGTTTTCACTCAGTCTGCAATTTTAATTCTACAATTATTTTCAAACTTGAAAAAAAAATTACAAAACAAAACAAAAACACTTCTTTTATGCCTCATAGGAATAGGGATAACTTAGGGAAATTTTTGCCAAATACCCCCATTGCTTCGAACATCCAACCTTCCCTCTTCTTCGGTGGTTGTGAATTGGAGGAACCATTAGGTGAACAACAAGATACATTTGAAGAACCTACACGGGGAGAATAAGAAGAAGAACCCATTCCAACTGGCCCAATGGCGGGAAATAGAAATGACAGAGGAAATAGAGAAAGAGTTGTGTAGAAATTCTCACTGTAGATCACTCGATAGTGCAATATAATAAAGCAAAATACTTGATCCACTTCTACAAACAATTATGCGGAAGCTTAATCGAATATGAACAAGATCAATTTAACACATATAACTGGTAAGAAGAAATCAATCACACATAACACAGAAGATATAACCAAGGGAAAGCATCAACCTAAAACCTCAACTCTACATTATCATACAAGTGGAAATATAACCAGTATTACACAAATAATCATCTCAAAAGATATCCTTCTCTCTTTGGAATACCTCTGCTACTCATAGACAATCAAAGGCCTTTATCCAACCTTTGGTATGCCCTCCAATCCTCCTATTTTTTTGCGCAATTTTGATTGGGGTCTAATGCAGCCACTTGTGTGAATTTGCCTCTTCACACACTCACTAACCTCTGATCCAACTACACAATCTTGAAGGAGATAAATTCTCATCATGAATGAGCTCCATTTACAGGAAAAATATTCATCCAACTGATAGTACACTGTCCCTTCTCTAATCTCAACTGGGTCTTTGTCTGAACTGAAATGCATGAGTTATTCATGATAGAATATTCAGTTATCTAAAGTGCCATAGTTATATGCAAGCATGCATTAACTAACTGAACTCACATTAATTTAAAGAAATTGTTTAAAGCAATCTAACTGGACTTGACTCAGTTAACTAAGCCAACTAATTACAACTCAAATTAGAAGTTAGCCTTATCTCTTTAACTAATGGATAAATTCCTCAATTAATGGATAAACTATTGCATGTCCTCACATAGATTTCACGTTTGATTTTTCACAACTAATTAACTCATGGAGAATTAATTAATTTATTTTCAAATAGCTGTTAAGTTCAAATTTGAATCTTACTTCCTATTTCTAGTCCAGGGACTGAATAGGAATCCATCCTGAACTGCTAAAAATATAATGTTATTTTTAGCACTACCATTTTTTATTCCTTGTCGCCCAATCCATCATTGGTACTCAAACTGCTATTTTTACCAGTGCTCTTTTTATCACTTCTATTTTTAGCATTATTTGTTTCCACTTTCAACACTTCCTCTTAACAAGAAAGGCATTCAAACCAAACCCGATCCTGTACCTTTGGAATTTTCTCCATGCAATACTTCTACCAAGTGTGGTTGCTCCAACAACTCTCAGAACAAAAAAAACTCCCCACTCACTTCTCTGTTGGGCTAGAAACATACTCTGATGCTGAAACTCTACTTGCTACTGACAAGTGTTCCCTCTCTGACCTCTGAGATGTTGTAACACTCCATGAATCTCGCGTCATTGCGCACCTTTATGTGCCATCCTACACTAGTGCAACTCTACTGTGCCTCTCTCATTGTTGCAGCCCGCTAGCTCTACAAAGTCCTCAGACTCCTGCATTGTAGCTCTCTCTGCCACTCCATCCGCATCTGTCTCTACCCAATCAGTCAATCCTGCTACTCCTCATCAGAGCTCCCGTAGAAAAGTAAAATCAAGGAGCTTCGGTACCTCAAGGATCCTGTCCCCATATCAGCCTCCATCGGACGATCACTCCACATCGCCACACCTCCTACCTGGAGGTATGGCTTCATGTGATCCCTCTGCCCACCTGGCCCAAAATTTCCCCCTACTAGAGGTCTCTGCATGATAAGATGTCTCTACTTGATCTCCTCTAGTTGTGGCTGCTCCAGAACCTCCTGAAGCTGCTTCACCAATCATGGTTCCTCCACAATCGTCTCAGACTTCTTTTGGCGCTGCATGTGGAGAGGTAATGTAATCTCCCTCTCAACCACCAAGTATCTAACCTTTGCCTTGCTCCTCAAGGATTTGCATGCGTCTTGTACCTCAAGTGCATACAGGTTCTTGGCTAGCACGCCAATTTGTTTCATATTTCCCGTCGTCACGAAATTTTCTAGAAAAAGTGTTGATTTTAAATTAGCGATATCTTCCTCATCCGAACTCCGATTCAACCAATTTTTTTTGTTTGATTTTGGGTACTTTTCTACAAGGAATCCAAATATGTTATTTTCTTCTGAAAATTTTGTACAAAAATCTTCATATTTTCTCTGCAAAATCTCGGCCCAAAACTCAAAACTTTTAAATCTCCTCTCAGTATACTGTTGTCTCCTTTGATCACCTTTCCTTTGATATCATGTAGAAATTCTCACTGTAGATCACGTGATAATGCGATATACTAAAGCAAAATACTTGATCCACTTCTACAAACAATTATGCAGAAGCTTAATCGAATATGAGCAAGATCAATTGAACACATATAACTGATAAGAAGAAATCAATCACACATAACATAGAAGATATAACCAAGGGAAAGCACCAGCCTAAAACCCCAACTCTGTATTATCATACAAGTGGAATATAACCAGTATTACAAAAAGAATCAGCTTAAAAGCTATCTTGCTCTCTCTGCAATACCTCTTCTACTCATAGACAGCCAAAGGCCTCTATCTAACCTCTGGTTTTCCCTCCAAGCCTCCTATTTCATTGCGCAATATTGATTGGAGTCCAGTGCAACCACTTGTGTGAGTTTTCCTCTTCACACACTCACTAACCTCTGATCCAACTATGCAGTCCCGAAGGAGACAAATCCTCATCATGGATGAGCTTCCTTTATAGGAAAAATATTCATCCAATTGATAATATACTATCCCTTCTCTGATCTCAACTGGGTCTCTATCTGAACTAACATGCATGAGTTATTCATGAGAGAATATTCAATTATCTGAAATGCAACAGTTATATGCAAGCATGGATTAACTAACTGAACTCACATTAATTTAAACAAACTGTTTAAATCAATCTAACTAGACTTGACTCAGTTAACTGAGCCAACTAATTACAACTCAAATTAGAACTCATCCTTATGTCTTTAACTCATGGATAAATTCCTCAATTAATGGATAAACTGTTGCATTTCCTTACATAGCCTTCATGTTTGATTTTTCACAACTAATTAACTCATGAAGAATTAATTAATCTATTTTCAAACAGTTGCTAAGTTCAAATTCGAATTTTGCTTGGGACTGACTAAAATAGGAATCCATCCTAAACTGCTAAATCCAGCACTGGTAGTCAAACTACTATTTTTAGCAGTGTTATTTTTAGCACTTCTATTTTTATAATTTCTTATTGCCATTTTCAACAAGTTGAGGGTGCCTTTCCCATTAGAGAAACTAATGGGGATACAAATATGAAGAATATAAGCCCCTTTTATCTTCCTAATTTCCATGGCCTGACCTCAAAACATACAAACACTTTCTTGTTTTAGTTTGTTGTTATATGCAGAACCTATGATTACACCAATGATGAGTAGAAGTTGAAACTATTCCCATCCACTCCCAATGATGCAACTTTTCACTGGTTCATGGGTTTACTTGGGGATAGCATCACAACTTGGGCTTAGATGCAGCAAGCCTTCAACAACAAGTACTGAGGCTACTATAGGTCTAAAGAAACTAAAGACAAAAAAAAAATAGGATGACCTTAGGGCAATATGAATCCCTAGTGGATTATGAAGAAAGATTCCATCTTAGCTACAAAAGGGTCAGGAGCACACTTGATCTTCAGTCATTGAAGCTAGCCTTGCTTAGAGGGGTAAGGGAAGATCTTCTGGACACCCTAAACTTGCTAGCAATAGGGGACATCTATGAGTTACCTTATGAAGATATCAAGACTATCTTTAGAAACCATTCTAGGGCAGCTAGGAAAAAGGGTAGGGGTAGTCAACCTATGGTCAGTCCATCCTCTTCCAATACATCCATCAAGGGTGAAATTGGAAACATGCTGGAAGATTTCAAGAGTGAGATGTTGCAAACCCTTGCCCTCTAGATGGACACTATTCACATTAAGATAAAACTAGAGGAAGTAGAGAGAGCCTTAGCCATTTTTTACCCTAGATGCATAAGGAGGCACCTAGGAATGAATGTCCATTAAACCTGGTTGAAGTCTTCTCAGTTTGTGAAGAAAACCACTCGACAGACAAGTGGCCTTCTCTACCTAGACTAAAATTTGTATATTAGGGAGCTAAAGGGGTGACTGAACATCTATGCTACATAAATCAAAGGACACCTCATGGGCCTTGGCCATACCAGCAGGTCATGTAAGGGTCATCCCATGCATATTCAACCCCAACCAGATCACATTCATTCCCTCTTGGGGGCCTCCTTATCATCATTCCTGGTCTACACCTCCTCATTGGTCCTTTGCACCTCAGTACCATTCCCATTCGACCATCCAATAATTTCAGCCATATGCTCTGCCACAACCTCAGTGGAATGCATTGCCCTAGGGGTGGAGTCCCCCATACAATAATGCTACATCTTTATTGCCTTCACCAGCTACTCAACCATAGATTTTATGCCCTTCTCCACCTAAACAACCCCAGATGCCTATCCAACCAAATCCGAACCCAAACAACAGACGAGCACAACAAGTATATAGGGGAGAGACATCATATCCTTCTTATGTTGTGGAGATTCAAGAAATCAACCTGAGATCTGGCGGAGTACTCCTGGACAACCAACTTCTACCTCCACCTAGGGAGAGTGAGGAAGAAAGAGAGGAAATGATTCCTAAAGTAAATCCACCACCCTTTCCTGAGAGATTAACCCAACCACTCTAGCCTACCCCAGAAGAGAGTGAACTTCTAGGAGAATTGAAAAATCTATGTATCAAAATTCCACTTCTCCAAGCCATAAAGGATGTACCTATTTACAACAAGCTTATTAAGGAGAACTGCTTCAATCATCCAGGGAGGAAAAAAAGAGATGCCCCTACCATTAATGTCATTGGACAGTTGTCCGACTTAATGCTGAGGTAGGTAATTTGTCCAAAGTATTTGGACCCATGAAGCCCTGTAGTAGATGTGCACATCAATGGCACCATTGTCCCACACACTTTGATCGATCTTGGAGCTGCCCTTAATGTGATGACTAAGGACACCATGCTCAAGTTGAATCTCCAGGGTTCATTGAGAAAGACCACAACAATCTTGCAACTTGCAGATCATTCCAAAGTGACCCCTAAGGGGATTGTGGAGTATGTGATGATCTCCATTGACTCTTGGGAGTACCTTGCAGATTTCCTAGTTCTCCAGCCTAAGTCCAAGCTTACTAGTTACCCTCTCATCCTTGGGAGGCCCTGGTTAGCCACTTCCAACGCCTATATTAGTTGCAGGGCTGGAAATATGACTATAAAAAATGGGCATATGTCCAAGCAGTTAGTCCTGTAACCTCCTGCCCAACCATCTATAGAACCTGACTTACCTTTATGGCTGGAGGAGGAGGAAGAAGATGAATTTTGTTCAGCCCAACTCTATACCTTAGAGACAACCATGGGAGGAGGACAACTAAATGAACATGATTTGATTGAACACATACTCTAAAGTCCAACTGCCAGTACATTGTCCTTAGAGGCAGTAGTAAAAGAAACCTAGAACAACCATCAGATTGACCTATGCTTACATGATTCAAACCCTACCTGTGTCAAAACCATATAATTCAACCCTAAGAGAACTTTGAAGATCAACCCATCTCTTTTTGTCCAACAAGAAGAAAATTTGTGCAACAAGTTAAAGGAACATTTGGATGCATTTACTTGGAGTTATAAAGAAATGAATGGAGTACACCCCTCAGTGTGTACTCACCACATTTATATGAAAGAGGGTTTAAAACTAGTCTGATAACCCCAAAGGAGAATGAATCGAACTCTCAAGGATATATTCAAAGAAGAACTGCAAAAGTTGTGATGAAAGATTCATTTACCCTACCTCAGACAGTGAGTGGGTATCTCCTTTGGTGTTGGTTCCAAAGAAAAATGGGAAGTGGAGGATTTGTGTCAATGGTAGAGAGTTAAACAAAGCCACAAAGAAGGACCATTTCCCTCTACCTTTCATTGACCAAGTGCTAGATGGGTTGGCAGGGAAAAAATTTATCTCTTTCCTAGATGGGTTCAACGGGGACAATCAAATCCAGATCAACCTGGAAGACCAGGATAAAACCATCTTCACTTGTCCTTAGGGTACTTTCACCTATAAGGTCCTTCCTTTTTTCCTATGCAATGCCCTTGCCACTTTCTAGAGAGGTGTCCTGAGTATCTTTTCTAAGCTAGTCCATGATGTAGTAGAGATTTATATGGATGATTTTACACCCTATGGATGTGATTTCCAAGAGGCTCTATCCAAATTAGGTGAGGTGCTAAAAAAACACATTGAAATGAACCTATCCCTTAGTCTCAAAAAATGTGAGTTATTGATGACTGAAACTACTATTCCAGGTCATTCAATATCCCAGCAAGGACTATAGGTTGACCCAAACAGAATAGTCATCATCCAAAGGGTCCCACCTGTTGATCCCTGAACTTGCATCTTTCCTACACATTTTCCTAGACTCTTTCCATTCACCTAGACCTCCTAAGCTATCAACATCATTGCATATTAATCATAAAAGAGCATTTAAAGTGGTTTTTTAACTATGTCCTTGTGTTTGCTGTTTGAATTAGATTTTTACTTATGAGCTGCGGAATGCAGCCACTTTCCACAATTGGTTCAACTTTCCGCAACTATTTTTGTTAAACTCCAGGTTGCAGGTGTCATCAAGCAAAGAAAGACACATGGGCAAGTTGGAAATGACCTGGACATGGATCAGGTCCTATTGCTCTAGTTGGATTCATCAGGAAAAGATGTGGTCAACAGTGGTCAAGCAGTGGTCAAATAGGGAGTCCTACGGCAACAGGACTCCGTTTTCAAACACGTGAAGATTTTCGTGCCCGTTTCTAGATCTCTGGAGGCACGTTGTCACCTATAGGCTGACCACAATGTGAATCCAACATCTGTTTTCAATAGATTGCATAATCTCGGCAACCATGATGCTAAATCCATGGACGTTGTCTTTTACGTGTCCTCTGTCAATGTAGTTTCATAAGAAAATAGTTGTGAGTTTCTTGTTATAAATTACGTTTTTCCAAACGCATACAGTTAGTATTTTTGCTTATGTAATTTCCCTATTAAGTTGCTGTGCTGTGACACTAGTCCCACTGTAATAACGTTGTTTTGAGATATAAAAGAAGACTCTTTTCTTACATGATTGCGTGAGCATAATTCTTGATTGATAGCCTGTTGGCCGAGGATGTGCAGAGGGCCCCTGCACACTGAGGTTTTGTTCTTTTATTGTTGTACAATTTTATGTAGTGTTTCCTTAATTCCATTGCATATATTCCACAGTTATTCACTTGTGTATATTTCTTTTGCTATGATAGTAACACTTCACTCTTGTTCATGATTTTACAAACTTTGTATATTACTGTTAACGATGATCAGTGTGTGTGTATGTTTTAGGATAAAAGTAGGCCCAGTCATTTTTACACATTTCCTTTTGCAAAAACTAGTGACATGCAATCAGTCTTTCTGCTGACTTTCTTTTCTTTGTTTTTTTTTCCAGTTCTGTTTTGTTGATTTTAGTTTAGTTCATTTGCTTTATTAAACAGTTTAGAAATCAGATTGCTCAAGTTGTTGATGATTACCTCCGAAAGGCATAGCTTAGACTACCTGGCGAGGGGTCAGACTATGAACTGATGTGATTTGATTTTAGTTTTACTTTCCTGTAATTAGATATCAGATTGCTCAAGTTTTTGATGATTACCCCCAAAAGCCATAGCTTATACTACCTGGCGAGGGGTCTGACTATGAATTTATGTGATTTGATTTTAGTTTTACTTTTCTGCAATTAGATATCACATTGCCCAAGTTGTTGATGATTACCTCTGAAAGCCATAGCCTAGACTACCCGGTGAGGGGTTAGACTATGAATTGATGTGATTTGATTTTAGTTTTACTTTTCTGCAATTAGATATCAAATTGCTCAAGTTGTTGATGATTAACTCCGAAAGCCATAGCTTAGACTACCTGGCGAGGGGTCATACTATGAATTGATGTGATTTGATTTTAGTTTTACTAGAATGCAATTAGATATAAAATTGCTCAAGTTATTGATGATTACCTCCGAAAGACATAGCTTAGACTACCTAGCGAGGGGTCAGACAATGAATTGATGTGATTTGATTTTAGTTTTACTAGAATGCAATTTTTTATTTGTTTGTGTGCAGTAACTTAATTCATTTTTCTATTTAGATAGTAGAAGGGATAATGGTTTCATGATCCATAGTTCATTTCTTGTTTGACTTAAGTAGCAGCACATCTTCATTTTTTTTCTGGAATTAATTTCATCATTAGTATGTTCTAAGAGCCTCTGGAGCGTTGAGATCTGGAAATCACTATAAAGGACAGAATTGCCTTAAAATCTATATCCATACTTGCCTTCTAGAGACTTAGGAATATGGTTTCCATTCACATTAGGATACAAACAAAGATAAAAACCCCCAAAACAAAATAAAAATAAAAAACGACAAAAGTAAGAAATAGGTTAAGCACCACACTTCATCAAGTTATGAATCCCAGATTGATAATTAATGTAGCAATTTAGGACACACTAAATTGACCAAACACCACCTTCGCAAAAGCATAGAGATGTCAAAAGTCTTCTAGGTCTAGTTGGATACTCTCAGAGGTTTATAAAATACTTTAGCAAATTATCTTCTCCTTTATTTGGGTTTTTAGCCAAAGACTCTAAGTTTGTATGGCCAAAAAGTTGTCAAGAGGCCATGGGCACCCTGAAGGAAAAATTGATCGCTGCACCTCTTCTTCGAGGCCAAAATTGGGCCCTTCCTTTTCATATACAGGCTGATGCCTCACACAAAGCCATAAGAGTAGCTCTAGGCTGAATAGATGATAAATTGCCTTATGCCATTTACTTTCCGGGTAAGAATTTTTCAAAGGCCGAGCTGAACTACACAGTGACTGAAAAGGAGCTCCTGGATGTTGTGCATTCATTGAACAAATTTAGGCATTACATTACATGTTTTCAAACATTTTTACATATTGACCATGCTACAATTAAATATTTAATGGATAAACATGATGTGAATTCGTGGATAATTAGATGGTTACTTTTATTATAGTAGTTTGATCTAACTATTGTTGACAAGCCTAGCAAGGAAAATGTTGTTGCAGATTTTTTGTCTAGACTAACTTTTCCTACAGGGGAGGAAGGAATGGTTGGTGATTAGTTACCGGATGAACACTTATTCTTCATTTTAGTTCTCTCTCCATGGTTTTTTGACATAGAAAACTATTTGGTGTCTGCACAGTTCCCACCGAATTTGTCCTCCAAAGAGAAAAGAAAGATTGTGAGGAAGAGTGCCCTATTCACTTGGATTGGGGGCAACCTCTTCAAACTATGCCCAGATCAAATTCTGAGGAGATGCGTCAGGGAGGACGAAGTCTTTGACATCCTTTTGTCCTGTCATGATGGGCCTTGTGGAGGTCAATTTGCAGCCAAGAGGACAACATTCAAGGTGTTACAAGCTAGTTTTATTGGCCCACTCTTCATCAGGATGTGAGAAGGTATACCAGTTAGTGTAATCGGTGCCAAAGGATGGGAAAGCCTACTCCAAGGGATGAAATTCCCTTGCAACCTCAAGTGACTTCAAGCTATTTGACAAGTGGGGCATGGATTTCATTGGACCTATTGGACCTCCTTCCAAGAAAAAGTAGTACATCATTATGTGCACTGACTATTTGACCAAGTGGGTTGAAACCAAGGAAAACAAGGAAACAACAGAGGAGAAGGTGGTTGAGCTCTTAAGGGAAAATGTATTTTACAAGTTTGGGTACCCTAGAGAACTAGTCACTCATCAAGGAAGCCATTTTACATCCAACATGATTGAAGACTTTGTTAAGCCAACACAAGATAAAGCATAGAACATCCTCTCCCTATCACCCACATGCTAATGGGAAGGTGGAGGTTACCAACAGAGCGTTGGAAGGCATTCTAACAAAAGTGGTTAGCAGCAGCAGAAAATATTGGGGAGATAGATTAGTTGAGGCCACTTGGGCCTACAATACCACCTAGAAGACCACCACTGGATTCGCACCCTATGAGTTTGTCTATGGGAAGAAGACCCTATTGTCCATTGAATTTGAGTACAATACATTGAGGATGGCAGCTTGACTAGATCTAGATCTCAACAGTGCACAAAAAGAGAGATTGATCTAGTAGAATGGGTTAGATGAGTTCATAGTGTAGGCCCTCCTACACATAGAGGTGACTCAAATTCAGAGGAATATTTGGCATGACAAGAACATCGAGGACAAGAAATTTCAAGAAGGTGGTTTGGCTTTGTTATATGATTCTAGATATAAAGAATTTAAGGGAAATTTAAGGACTAGATGGTTAGGGCCTTATGTCATAGAGAAATGTCATGATAATGGTTCAGTGCAGATTAGAAAGATAGATGCAGAGGTTATTCCTTTACTTGTTAATGGGCATAGATTGAAGGTTTACAAGAAGCCATTATCAAAGAAAGAGTTCATTGATGGTATCAGGAAAATAATGATGGTGGTGGAGCAAGTCTCAAATCCTACCTCATCAAGTCATTGAGAAAGAAAAAAGAAAAAAGAAATAAAAAACAGAAAAATAAGGAGACTCAGGTGAGAACCTCCATGAGGCACCTGAGTCCCATTGTTGGGTTGAAAACATCTTGAGGTGGCCCAATGGTGTCAAAAAAAAAGATAAATAAAAAAATCCCTGGGTGAAAACCTCTTTTGAGGTGCCCAGGACAAGAAGATAGGATGAAAACCTCTTGGAGGCAGACTAGTTGCTTTCAAAAAAAAAAAACGAGAAAAGAAAAATTTGAAAATAATGTTTCAGTTCAACAGGAGGAGTATCGAAGCAACAAGAGAGAATCGAAAGGGACCTATCCAACTCATGTTTTCATTTCTCCATTCGTTATCCTTCCTCATTCCATCATTCCATCCATTTTTTCCACTCATTTACCTCAGCTTGCAAGGGTTCTGTCTTTTCCATAGGATTCCCTATAAACCTACAGGATTCCCTGAAAACCTATAGGATGATACTATAGGAATTATAGTGGCTTGGGAATCCTAAAGGAAGTAACCCTAGAGCAAGAAT
>APFE030163247.1:0-43572 GCA_000404065.3 Pinus taeda
CACTATAAGTATTATCGTTGATTGCCGATCGCCGATTTCGCATCGCATCAAAGCAAGGGTCATTACTCATGTTACTTTATGCTTTACCAATATCCGATTGCGATTTCGCATCGGCGAAAACCTGGATGTCCCTTAAGTTGTGCTTTCTTTGTCATTGCGATATGTGATCTTGCGATCGCTTTATCGCAATGATAAAGATAAATCGCTTTATATTGGGATTTTTGATTGGTTTTATTTAAAAAGGTCTTTTAATAATGTTTCCTTTTATTCGAGCCTTTTTTGAAATAGAACTCTAAATTGATACCAATTTGGAACAAAAATTAAAAGGGACCCATTTCACACTATAATTTTGACATCTTAATGATATGAAATGGGGGGGTTGTTATATGGCACAATAGAGCCTTTGTAGTGAATCCCCATAATTGTCATGTTTCTCATCGTCACGTTCTTTAAAGAGCCTAAGTATTGAATCCCCGTAATCGTCACGTTCCTCGTCGTCATGTTCTTGGAGGAGCTTGCGCAGTGCATCCCCATAATTATCATGTTCCTCATCGTCATTTTCTTGATCCTCATAGTCGTCATGTTCTTGAAAGAGCCTGCAGAGAGAATCTTCATCATTGTCATGTTCTTGAAAGAGCTTTTGTAGTGCATCCTCATCATCATGTTCTTCAAAGAGCCTATTTAGTGCGTCTGGCCAATCCTCTATATACTGATACATGTAGAGGGAAGGTTTTCGAAACAAATTCATGCACAGGGAAGGTTCTCAAAGCAACATGTCTAGTGCCTCCGTTCAATCCTCTCCTCCTTGGACTATTCCCAGTCTCCCTATAATAGTAATAATCTTGAGCAACATAAAATGAGGAAGACGTGGAATGTCTCTTGGCAATAGAATATATAATATTTCCCGTTTATTATCGTTTTACATGTGTAATCTTCCTAATTGTTGACGCCTTTACTTCTTAGCATAATTACCAAGTTCGAATTCGAATTCGATTCGAAAACAGTCGGCTCTCTAAAATTCAATAATGTAGGTCATCAAGGAAACAACCGACTCTTCAAGGAAAGCAAGGAACCCCAGGTATGAAGAATCAAATGTTGTTTCTTATAAGATAAAGAAGCATTGTCTTGTATTGGCCCTCTCCTTCAGATTTTGTGGTAATCTAGTTTATTGATTATAGTGCTTCAAGGCACTTCACCGGATAGAAGGGTGCTCTCTCGAATTTGGTAAGAAACAATTGTGGGATAATACTTGGAGTTGATACCACCTATCCTGGAAAGGTTGTAGGAAATGCTACCCCTCAATTGAATGAGGGTAACTCGATTCATCTACAGAATCTATTTTATGTACCTGATCGTAGGAAGAACCTAGTGCCCATTTCAGCAATGGAAGTCAAATGCTTCAGGGTGGCATTCATCGATGGAAAGTTACATGTTTGAAAATAGAATTTTCAGCGATGCTTTTACTCATGGTTCAAGGTCGGCAATTTCTGCCAAGTTGCAGGATGGTCCATTGGGGACCATGTTATTTGACACATCCCATCTATAGCACCGGAGGGCTACTTATTGTGGGGCCCTACCCGATGTGAGTCAGATGGTGACTAGGATGCCTGAATTCAAAATGAACATGAAGTTACATGTCTGAGATGTACTGAAGGAAAATCTTACAAACGGACCATTCCCCTCATGTAGCAGGTTCACAGGCTTGGAACAACCTGAGGGGTTTGATATTCATCAGGAATCTCATGTATGTAGGTGGAAGAAAACCCTCTATTGCTTTAAGCAAATCATCCTAGGTTTGATATGAGAGGATTGATAGCTATTAGATGAAGATGAGATTCATTAAGAGTGAAGACGATCCAAACCATTATTTGAAGATTGTGGACGATAGACCTCTCATAATGTCACCTTCTAAGAACAACCTATTTATGATAGGTGCAGGTCCTCTCACTTGCATAAGTAAGAGGGAGGTAGATTCTTCATGTGGAATGGCAAACTGCAAGCCCGTGACCACCTCCAGGATCTTAACTTTAAGAAGTTATATGATGATGATGCTGGACCAGATTTGGGAAATGCCTCTGCGTTTCATAAACTCGTTTTGCATTTATGTGCTTGGTGAACTTTCATCTGTATATATGTTTTCCAGTTAGCATAGTGACCTCATATTTGGTTGAGCCTCAATGGATTGGTGCCAAGAATCTTCTGAGATATCTTCAGGGCACAACCTCTCATGGATTGAGATACACTGCTGGAAATATGAAGCTGCATGATTATTCAAATGTTGACTAGGTAGGCATTGTGCAGGATCACTGGAGCACTTCTCAGTGACGGTTCTCTTTGGATTCTGCTTCGATATCAAGGACGAGCAAGAATAAGAAGTATGTTTCTATAAGCACTGCTAAGACCGAATACATAGCTATGAGTATGATCTCATGTGAACCTGCCTAGTTATGGAAGCTCTTCAGTGAGTTGTTTTTACACATGATAAATACCACTGTGATCCTTTGTGACAACCAAGGGGGGATTCGATTGCTGAGGAATCCCATACCTGATGATTTCTCCAGCAGATAGACATCAAATACTACCTTATCTAGGATATGGTAAGTCGATCGACGAGGAGGCTCCATCACATTGAGACTAATGTACAAGTCACAGACACTTTGTCAAAGTCTTGGGGAAAGGTAAAATATGTGACTTTCCCGAATGACTTCGAGTCTTTGAGAGACCTTCGTATAAGGGTCTTGCATGTTGCATGCATTGAGCTCTAGGAGATCTGGGGGCCTTGGGGTACTTACTGGATTAACACACGACCATAGGGCGACTCACCCTCCCTTAATGGTGGGTTGTGTATAGGGTGAATAGCCTAGTCTTTCCCTGTGATACCCCGAGGCAACTTTGGGACAAGATGATTCGTTCTCCTGTGAGCGAAGATGATTAGTTCTCCTGTGGGACATGATAATTATTTCTTCTGTCGAAGCATCCTACCCATGTAGTCTGGGACTCATGGGAAGTACCTATCATCTGATCAATGAGCAGGGAAATATGGTTAGGGACCATAATAGTACTATCGATGGATGCATCAATGTATCTATCGTACTCCCTATGCTAGGATGACCTCCAACTGACATGGGATCAGTATGAGTGGTTTGAGACACTCTCTTGTGATATTGATTTGTGATCAATATGAGTGGTTTGAGACACTCTCTTGTGATATTGATTTGGGATCAATAAAACTTACTTTGGGTCAGTAAGAGTGATATGACATACTCTCTTTAGATGAAACTAACTTCGGGTCAATAGAGAATGTTATGAGGCATTCTCGATCAATTCTTCTTCTTCATGGTTCAACAGAGTAGAGATCAGCACAACACAACACAACAGAGCTCAACAAAGCATAGAAGAGTAGTGTAGGGCACTTATGGCAAAGATAATACATTCATACATATGGATTAGTGGATGGAGTACTACCTAGTTGAGAGGGAGTGCTATAACTGGAATCTAGGGCCAAACTCCATGTGCGTCATCTTATTAATGGTAGCTGATATTTTTCATGGGTCCCTCTCATCGAGAGGTGTAGGATCAATCTAAAGATCATCTAATTCCAATAAGTATTCGTGGAGATATGAATTTATTAGTGTTATGGGACAATTCATCAAGGTTAGTAAACAACCAAATAAACCCCACTTGTGCTTAACGTTTTTGTATAAATAGAGGTGGCCTTCAAGTCATTTCAACACACACTTGGGATCTCTTCCTCTCTAATTGTCTTTGGGTTTTAGTAGGAGGAGAGATCCTAAGGGATAACACTGCCCTAATCTAGAGGGATTTCCTTAGGCTCTACATTGCCCTGATGAAGAAGTCCTAGATGTAAGGGGAAAGGGAGATATAGCATGGTGAAGGAAGCCCTAACGCTACCCTATGGAGAATCCCTATACATTTCCCTATGAAGAAGCAGTAATATGCAACCATGGAAATGACGGTAGAAACCTTAGCCGCAGTTCTAAGGAGAAGAGATGCCCTAAACCTTGTTGATACACTACCTAATTTAGATGGCACCTAAACATTGTCCTGAAAGAAGTGCTCTACACATGGAATGCCCTTGTCATCATGAAATGAAAATCCTTTATCCTATATGCAGCCATGAAAGGAATACCATTTCTATCATGGAAGGAATGCTCTCACACGTAAACACTGAGATAAAGAAGCCACACCTTCAGCTATCCTTAACGTTTTTCTAAATAAGGATGCTCTATCTTATATTTTGATTGAATCACAGTCATGAATGATAGATCCAAGTCTTATTATGAATGTTGTAACATTATAGACAACATACCATATGACAACGAGATGTATGGTCCAACAATGGTGTAGCAATATGGACAACAAGATTTATGGATAGCTAGATGTATGGTGCAATAGTATCGACAACATGTATGGTGTAGTAGTGGGACAAAAATGCTACATAGTACTGCAATGATACAAAAATGAGACAGCAAAGGTAACTTGGTGCAGTATGGTGTAGCATATGGTACAACAATGGGACAACAATGGTCAATGGAATATAGTGCACAATGGGATAGCAATGGTGCAATGGTACAACATGGGGCAACTATTATTTAGTGCAACAAATTCATGGTGTTGTTATGGTATGGCAAAGCACAATGGGACAACCATGACATTGTGCAACAATGGCACAATGAGACAACCATGACATAGTGCAGCAGTGGCACAACGAGACAACCATGACATAGTGTAGCAGTGGCACAATGGGGCAATCTCGTCAAGTGGTGTAGGATTGATCTAAAGATCATCCGATTCCAATGTGTATTCATGGAGATATGAATTTCTATGTTTTATGTGACAATTCGTCAAGGTTGGCCAACAACCAAATTACCTCCATCTATCATCAACGTTTTATTATAAATTGAAAAGGTTTTCAAGTCATTTTGTACACACAATTCACTCTTGATCTCTCTCCACTTGTTTTGGGTTTTGGTGGCAAGAGAGATATAAATAATGAAGCCCTAAATGCAGGAGAAAATGAGATAGTATGGCGAAGTCAAGAAGGATTCTATACATTGTCCTAATAGAGATATGATGCCCTAACTGTAGTCCAAACTAGGAGTTGAAGTTCTTGTTCAGTTGTGCACTAATCTTCCATCAAGGGAGGGCTAATTCTGCCCTAAATGTAGTCTTAAAGGAAGAGTCATAGCCGCAGCCTTGGAGGATCCCTAGCTATTGTAAAACATGCCTAGCTACAAGCCTTATATGCTATCCTAAAAGGATTAAATCACAGCGAAGAGAGGCTCCTTCACTATCCCAAAACAAGGGTATTCATCACTCTAAGGAGGCTTCCATACGCGATCAAAGGAAGATCCCAAAGAGCCCTAGCCGCAGTCTTCTATTCACAGCTAAGACATAGTCAAAGAGAGCCTAAATGAACCCCTAAAACACAATAATAAAGAGACCCAATACGTAGTCTTAAAGGATGTGTTTTAGGTGTTGTTCAAGTAAGGAGACCTAGCACATATTAGCGCAGTATTGAAGCCCAGTTGCATTGAAGGGAGAAGTCTCTACAGTTGTCTTGTGAGGAGGACCTATATGTTGTCAAAAGAGGTTCTAACCAACAGTTAAGGAGGGCTCTACTACACAGGCTATAGGATCTGTAAACCACTATAGAGGAAGGCTTCACCATTATGATGAGGTCCTAAGCTACAACGATGAGAGACCCCAATCCACTGATGGGAAGAAGCCCTAAGAGCATATCGAGATTTGAAGGATCAACATAGTATTTCAACGGAAACATGATGATGAAAGCATTGTGATTGAAACTATTCTTGAGGACTATTTATAAGGTTGGTAACCTACAGTCATATTATATTAATAAAATTTGTCCTAGACCAAAGTTCAGATCAACACACTCAGATTGAGTCAAGTCCTTGAAGGAATTATACTGCTGCATTTATGTTATTTGTTGACTGAATATCAGAGACCAGACTTGCTGGCGAGCTAGGCCACAGGCCATAGTTAGTAGCAAAGGAATTGACTTGAAAGTGTGACAATGGTGGAGTTGCACCTCGAAGCCATGCATTGGCAACTGTGTGAAGGAAGAGGATTGAATGTTGACGCCATATCTCATAAAGCAGTTATAGCTAGTGTAGCAAGCAGTTATCAATGCTTTTGGGAGTTGTATCGGGTCAAGGTTTGACCATGTTCGGCAGTTTGATGAGAATCCTATTGGTGCCATATGGATGAACTTCAAAAGAAGGTTCTATCTAGTATGACAAACATTGACTTCTCTAGTCAAGGGTTTTCTATAGCTGTCATAAATATCAGTTTTTCATATTTGTACTATCTCTCTGCTGAACTATTGAAGATCATAAGAAGATTTGATGAAGGGTTTCCCCATATTGGGGGTTGTCCCTTGCTGGTGCCACATCTACTGTCCTCTTGTCTTGGATTTCTTTATGCGATTATGTTTATGTTCTATCTGCATTTTACTATCATGTTAAATGTTATTTCTAATTTGGAATTGATATTGAGTTAATATGGAAAATGGAAGTAAATTTTCACTAAGCATAGAAGATACCTAAAATTAACAATAACCCTTTGAGTGCTATTATTGATTGAGTTATGCACCTCTTGAATTGGAATTGGTTTAGGTAGCTAAATAGAAACTTGGAGTTTTCTTCCAAGTCTGGGTACTTGTCTATGATTTCTAGCACATATGCAAGCCTTGAAAGCATGAGAATGCACAAGAATAAACTCCTAAGATAAATACCCATTTGATTATAAGGACTTCCCTTACATTCATGTCAGAGTGTCCGCAAGGAAATTTGCAAATATCTCAACGAAAAGAAACAAGCAATCACATTCCATTAAAATACACTTAACTTTACATATGCCCAAAAGCAGAGGAAATAACTAAGCTGGAATCCGATCCAAGAATATGCCCCATGTTATCATCCTATGCTTAGTAATACGTACAAGCAAATTTGTTAGGTGTGCTTTTAAAGTATGTAAAATAAAAAAGAAAGACTCTAAAGGTAGCCACAACAATCTAAACAGGCAACAACATATCAGTTTACCAAGTCAATCTAATAATGTAGCACATATGGACTCATCTTGATATTGTTGCCTTGAGTTTACTGGCTATTTCACTTGTCAAAGTGAAGGATATTCCCTTGAATTATGTGTATACAATGGGCCAGTATCTTGAGCAATGAGGAATCAGATGAACTTGTTGAGTTTATCTCTCTAGAGGTAGCACTTGTGTATTCTAGTTGTGTAAGTGTCATTTAACGAGGTTGCAACTTTTCACATATTACAAAAATAAATCAATATATGGAAAGACCATAACAAAACCATACAAACGTAAACTATTTTCCATTGAGAAGAATATATATACCCCTCTCAAGGTCCTACAAGGCAAGGACATGGATTGAAAAGAATATATATACTCTTCTCAAAATATTATGAGTTCTATAGGTCACAACTGATCCTCAAGAACTATACAGTTGCGAAGCATTGAAACCCATATTCTTGAAATTTGGTTTTCATCATATGATTAGGACAATAAAGAACTATACAAACATATGTGTCTTATTGATAAAATTTGTAACCTTATCAAGGTCTTGAAATTTAAGATCAGTATACCCCTATCTAAGTCTTGCAATGCAAGGGCATCGATTGAGAAGAGTCTATATACTCCGCACAAAATATTCCATGTTATCAGAGTTGCAACTGAGCCTCAACAACTGTACATTGATGTTTTTTCTCTAGAAATTATGCACCATATAAATATCCCTTGAAAGGGTAAAGCTACAAACAAAATTTCAACAGAGTCGGTTGGAGGAGAAACTATATTGCTGCAAAAGATACCAGATTTGGTGTTGAATCCAAAGCTGTAATGTTTCAAGGTGTGGAATAATTGGTAAGGTGAAATGGTAGCTGATAGGTCTGAAACTGGCTATGGTACTGACACTGCAGAGGATGCAAAAGCTAAAACTAACATACATGAAAATTTGTTCATTGAAGTGCCTTGTAGTTTCTACAACCTATCAACCTATCTCTTCTGCAAGGAGAAAGTGTAATCAAAGAGAGACCGAAGATGTAAAATAAAAAGGAAAGACTCTAAAGGTAGCCACAACAATCTGAACAGGCAACAACATATCAGTTTACCAAGTCAATCTAATAATGTAGCACATATGGACTCATCTTGATATTGTTTCCTTGAGTTTACTGGCTATTTCACTTATCAAAGTGAACGATATTCCCTTCAATTATGTGTATATAATGGGCTAGTATCTTGAACAATGAGGAATCATATGAACTTGTTGTTGATTTTATCTCTCTAGAGGTAGCACTGGTGTATTCTAGTTGTGTAAGTGTCATTTAACGAGGTTGCAACTTTTCACATATTACAAAAATACATCAATATATGGAAAGATCATAACAAAACCATACAAATGGAAACTATTTTTCATTGAGAAGAATATATATACCCCTCTCAAGGTCCTACAAGGCAAGGACATGGATTGAAAAGAACATATATACTCTTCTCAAAATATTCCTAGTTCTCCAGGTCGCAACTGATCCTCAAGAACTATACAGTTGCGAAGCATTGAAACCCATATACTTGTACTCTGGTTTTCATCATATGATTAGGACAATAAAGAACTATACAAACATATGTGTCTTATTGATAAAGTCATTATAACCTTATCAAGGTCTTGAAATTCAAGATCGGTATACCCCTATCAAAGTCTTGCAATGAAAGGGCATCGATTGAGAAGAGTCTATATACTCCACACAAAATATTCCATGTTATCAAAGTTTTAGCTGAGCCTCAACAACGCTACATTGAAGTTTTTTCTCTAGAAATTATGCACCATATAAATATCCCTTGAAAGGGTAAAGCTACAAACAAAATTTTGACCAGGAAATTTTGTAAGAAGCAGGGGAGTGGGTGGTTTTGGTTTGTTTATTAGGGTATCCTTGGGGAGTCGATCCTAATTGCTTTCAAGAAATTCGAGAGGCCTGAAGGTAGTGAGAAGAAGTTACAAATTGAGGTGAGCATTATTGGGATGATCTATCGTGTAAATATTGTTCTTCTTAGGGGATTCTATTTTGAGGGTGATCAAATACAGTTGATGTATGATTACATGAATAATGGATCTTTGAATGATTTTTTATTCAAAGAACAATAATTTTTTTTTGTATTGGAAGACCCAATTTTGAATTACACTAGGAACAACAAGGGAGGTTGTGTACTTGCACTAAGAATGCAGGGATTGGATAATCCATTGTGGTTTCAAGGCAAAAATCATTCTTCTGGATGAAGATTTCAATGCCAAAGTCTCAGATTTTGGGTTGGAAAAACTTGTTGACAAGGATTTTAGTCATGTTTTAATGACAATGCATATTATTTGCAGCTATTTCTCTCCTGAATGGATATCTAGGATGCTAATTATAGACAAGGCTAATGAATACAACTTTGGAACTTTTAGAGATAATGGGAAGTCACAAAAATATTGAAACAAACAATGTGGAAGCTGAGGTGTCATATATTGGTTTTTAGGTGTCTAATTTTGATACATATGGGATGAGAGAGTCCTTGATGGATTCAATGAGAATTATTTCGGCCCTCACTTCCCCTTTCATGTATTTAGTATATTCTTGAGTATCTTCTTTGGAAGGTTGGGTTATAGATCCCTTGATGTGATCCATGACTTCATTCTCAATGATATTTAGGTCTGTTATTTTCTTCCATGAAATGAAATTTGAAGCTCGAACTAGTTTGTTGCTTTCCTTTGCAAAAGGACATTTTGGTAGTTTCAAAAGAAGTCATATACTTGATTTAATGCTACTTCTTCCAACTTTATTCCTCCTTTATCTTGATGCTGATGTAGCTTGTAGAAGACTATTCCTTGAAGGAATGATGAGAGACAACTTTATTTATGAATCCTTTTGAAGATGAAGACAATATTCTTTGATCTAGCCTTCCTTAGTCTTTGAAAAGCTTCCACTACTCAGATGATAGATGAGTGATGATTTTAGAAATGCTTCTAGGGTTTTGGTATTTCTTTTTTATTTTTCTTTGATTGTGATTCTAAGACTCTTGCTAAAGTAGATTCCTTCAATCTATGGTTTTAGATGATCTTGATTTCTCTCTTGGTATTATTTGTCTCACTTTAATCCCTTTCTTGAAACTTGATCCTTGTTAGATTATCATTTTTGTCTTTAGCACCTTAACTCTGATACCATGTTGAGAAATCTAGGGCATCAATGGTTAAGTGATTTCTCTGCTTATGGTAACTTCTTTTTATAGTCTTTTGAATCTTAATTAGAATCTTCTCTTTCCTTGTACTTGTTATTGTGTTTTTTCATCAACACAATTACCATATCATGAACAAATAAAGAGATAAGAGACACAGTATGTAGGCTTGTTAGCCAGGGACAAAACCTCTCACCTTTTGAGAGGAAAACCCAAATGAAATTCTTCTTATAGATCTTCAATTGATGAACACCAAGACCATGACAATAGCCCTTGCCACTGGAGTCCTCCCAAGACCAATTCACTAGCCTCTTTCTGGCACTAATTCTTCTTCTTCCTCTTTTCAACTTTCTTGGGAAATTTAGTTTCCTTCTTCTCAACTTCCTTGAGAATCTAGGTCTCCTTAATGTCTCAAGACTACTACTCAACTCCTTCTAACGAGATCTTTTACCCAAACAAGATCACTCTAACATGGCTACAAGTTCGTCGACCTTCTTCTGGCACCTTCATATCTTCTAGATTCGCACGTGGGAGGATACATTACCTAAAACAACCCTCTACAAACTTCAATTCCTTTTCTTCTTGCTTTTTTGATATAGAGACTTCTTGGAGTATGTTTTTCGAACTTTTTTCTAGACTTGCTTGACGGAAAATGATATGCTTCTAAGTGGGGCCAAGTACTTGTATATATACATGTTTTCCCATGTCCTTTAGGTTGAAATGAATCAGTCGACTTTTCCTTGGAGAGAACCAACTTCATCTTTTTTATGCTTCCTTTGTTGTAGGCCGATTTCATGAGGGCTAGTGACAAGGTCTTGGAGGATGAATTTGCATAGACAAGTGTGTCCCTTTACAATGTGTAACATGTCTTCATTACATGGAAATGACTCTTTATACTTTTATGACTAGATGACAAAAGGTCCTAAGAGCTCTCAATGGAAATATATACTAAAATAAAATCTCTTGCTCATGAAACCTCTTATGCAAGCATTACAATAATTTTATTTTTCTTCTTTACATCTCTAACATAAAATCATAATTACATGTTGTTAAACACACATGGTGAGGGAGAACAATTAGGAAAGATAAAGCATGCGATACAATTTTATTAACAATTTGATATACATTTATAGTACATTTGGTGACCGTTGGGATTCACATCCCAAGGTCTCTTGGACTACTTTGTCTCTTTAGCTTCCACACTAACCCATTTAGGATTAGGTGTCCAACATTCCCCCCTTAACCCAAATTACAATGCCAATAGCACCCTCTAATTGTATTTTGAAAATGATTAGAATGTAAAATACATTAAATACATATTAGTTTGTGAAAGATTGTTATGTTCAAATAGAAACTCCCATGACCATGTTTCCTGATAAATATTTATTTAGATGCATAAATGGAAATGAACCTAATAAATTAAGAATAATTGTTACTCGCTATGTTCACAATGACAATGACATTATCTTCCAAGTGGAGGTAGTTAAAGAAAATGAAGTAAAATAAGTTTCTTGTCAAGTGGAATGTACAAAATATAGACTAGATTTTATCAAAGCATTAAATAATGATTCACCAAATTCAATAAAGAATTCAATTTTTTAAGTTGGATAGTTATGAAATATTTGCTAAATCTGGTATAAAAGGTTGCACTATTTTTCAGAATGTATCAGTAAAGTTTTAAAATACCATTGTGTAATATGTAAAAAAACATTAATTGTATTTCTTCATTTACAATAAAGAGGTAAATAGTTGAATAAAATATCAGATGATAAACTTTATGCACAATTAGTTGATTTGAGAGGACTATATTTAAATGAAATGGAAGAGAGCACTATGAAAAGTGATTTCAAACCATCTACGAAATTTCAAAAATTTAGGAAAGATGAATCTAAGACAATGAAACTTACAGATCAATGCGATGAGATTCATGAAATGTTCAAGCAATGTTATTTATTTTTGAACTCTTTCAGTAGAAACGTGGATGTTCGAAGATGTATAGAAGCCCTAAAGTGTTTAAATTGAGGTCACGATATTATTCAAATGTTAAAGTATTAGAGAAATTTCAAGCATCATTTCCTAATGGACTTCTAATTCCATTTGGTATCACTTCTAATTCCATAGCATAGGTTTAATGGTTTAATACATGGATTTGATAGGTTAGGGTTTAGGATTAGGTTTGGATAGGGTTAATTTTTAAAAATAACATTTAAAATCAAATTGTCACAAGTGACATTCACAGCAATCGTAACATGATGAAGACAACCAAACCCTATAAAAAGGTTGACAAACCTACACTGACCCTAAATCCTGCAAGGCATATGACAACACATGTCAATGACCAAATCTTGGTGGAACTGACGACAACCACATGTCAAAAGCTAGGTACAAAACCATATCACCACGAAGGCCATTGAGAGGACATGAAGAGCCTGAAACATAAACAACACTGTTGAAACTCAACAACACAGGACTGAATTGTTGATGATGACACTGAACCTGTGTAACTGATCTGACGAGATCCTCTTGGATCATTCTCCTTCATGTGGTTGTGATCAGATAATGATCTCTAAGATAATTATTAAGGTATTACAAAATCATAATGACCTAATGTTACTACAAAATAAATTGATGGTAGAAGGCCTTCCAAATATTAAGGGTGAACACTTTGAATGTAAAGGTTGTGCACTAGGAAAACAACACAGGGAAGAATTTCATGTGCATGAAAATAGAAGAAAACATGAAATACTTGAACTAGTGCATATTGATGTATGTGGTCCAATGCAAACTAAGTCACTTGGTGGAGCATATTACTTTCTTATATTTATTGATGATAGCACTAGATAGACTTGGGTGTACTTTATAAGAAATAAAAGTGATGTGTTTCACTACTTTGAATAATTCAAGAGCATGGTTGAAAACCAAATAGGAAAGAGCATTAAAATTCTTTGATCAGATAAAGGTGGCAAGTACACTTAAGGATTTTTTTCAAATACTGCAAGAAAAATGGAATTATGTAACAATTTACAATACCATATACACCTCAGATAAATGTAGTAGTTGAGAGAAAGAAAAGAACATTAGCTGAATGTGCTCGTAGTATGTTAAAAAGTAAAGGACTTTCTAATATTTTTTGGACTTAATCCATTAATACAACTGTATTCTAAAAAATAGAAACCCTACCAAATATCTTGAGCACAAATCACCAAGCATATAAAAAGCATATATTATGTGATATTGCACTTGTCAAAAAGCATATAAAGTGTATGAACCAAGTAATCACAGGATCTCTGCAAGTAGAGATGTTATATTTCATGAGCATGTAAATAAACAAATAAAATAAGATGAACATAATGTATGGCAACCTCCTTATGATAGGTTTAATGAAGAAGAAGAAGTTGTGGAATCATCCCAAGCTCAAGAAAGCAGGGACATTCCAAAAGACATGCCAATAAGTCAAAGTCTAGGAAGAAGTGATAAAAACACCCTTGGGTTTAATAAAAAAATATAAAATTAGTATTTACTGTTTTAAATTATTAGTGTGATGATATTGGACATGGGTGTGAATTATTAAAAAGTACCATTTCTTTCCATATATAAAAGTGGAGTTTAGAATATTAGTCGAAAATAAAACAAAAAAATTATCATTAAATTAAAAAATTGTAATATTGCTATTAAAATTGAAAAAAAATATTATTTGAAATTAAATATAAATAATTTTAATATTTAAATTTGAATATTATAAAACTAATTTAGTATACATTTCCTTACAACATAGTTCAAAGATTAGTTTATTACTTCATTTGAATATTGAAGTTAATTTATAGTAACACATTTATTTTTTCCAATAGGTAGCTGTCCATTTGAAACATTGGATATCTCTTTACATTCACTCCAAAAAAAATTTAAGAATTAAATTAAATTGATTTACAATTAAAATAAATGAGAAAAAATAAATAAGAATTTTTTTTTGTTAAATATTGATCTTCTTTGTTTAAAATATATATGTTTTCATTTATACATCATTTTATTAAAATTTTGAAAAATTTAACTATTTAAATCGTGTTGTTGATTTTATACCATAATCTACTTCAAATTTGAAAAATTCATAAATTAATTCTGAAAAATTGAAATTTATTAACAAATCCTTAAATAAAACTATACCAATAAATAAATACTAATATAAAAATAGAGGAAATACTAAAAAATGGTAATTAATAAAATTTTAGCTATTTCGTTTAATAACATTTTACTTTTTCCAGACCATAGGTTAAGCCTTAATGGTTAACCTTTAACCTTTAGTTGGTCAAAACTATATTAATAAATATTAATATAAAAAATAAGAAAACAGTAAAAGGACGGTAATTAATAAGACCGTGCGTAGTGCGTCCCCATAATGGCCATGTTCGTGAAAGAGCCTGCGCAGTGAATCCGTATAAAAGTTCCTCGTCCTCATGTTCATGAAAGAGCCTGGGTAGGGAATCACTATTATCGTCAAGTTCCTTGTCCTCATGTTCTTGAAAAAGCCTGGGTAGGAAATCTTCATAATCGTCATGTTCCTCGCCGTCATGTTCTTGAAAGGCTCTGCGCAATGAATCCTCATCGTCATGCTTTTGAAAGAGCCTGCGCAGTGCATCCCCATAATCGTCATGTTCCTCATCGCCACGTTCTTGAAAGGGCCTGAGGAGTGCATCCCCATAATCGTCATGTTCTTGAAAGAGCCTTCCTAATGAATCCCCATAATCTTCATGTTCGTCGTCATCATGTTCTTGAAAGAGCCTTCCTAGTGACTCCCCATAATTGTCATGTTCCTCGTCGTCAAGATCTTGAAAGAGCTTGTGTATTGCATCCCCATAATAGCCATGTTCCCTATCCTCATGTTCTTGAAAGAGCCTGCGCAGTGCTTGTCCATAATCGTGATGCTCATCATCGTCATTTTCTTGATTCTCGTCGTCGTGTTCTTGAAAGAGTTTTAGTGCATCCCCATAATCGTCATGTTCCTCCTCGTCGTTTTCTTCAAAGAGCCTGCGTAGTGCAACCCGATAATTGTCATGTTCTTGAAAGTGCCTACGTAGTGCATCCCCATTTTCATCACATTCCTCATCGTCATGTTCTTGAAAGAGCCTGCGCAGTGCTTCTCCATAATCGTGATGCTCATCATCGTCATTTTCTTGATTCTCATCGTCGTGTTCTTGAAAGAGCTTGAGTAGTGCATCCCCATAATCGTCATGTTCCTCCTCGTCATTTTCTTCAAAGAGACTGCGTAGTGCAACCCGACAATTGTCATTTTCTTCAAAGAGTCTGCGTAGTGCAACCCGACAATTGTCATGTTCGGGAAAGTGCCTACGTAGTGCATCCCCATTTTCATCACGTTCCTCATCGTCATGTCCTTGGAGCCTTTGTAGTGAATCTTATTAATGGTGAAAAACATCCAAGGAGACATGGGACACAACAATTTCATGGGCAACAAAAATCAAATGAATGACAGGTTCAATAACAAAGCAAAAAGGAATGGTCCTTGTTAAAATTGGCAACTAGGGACAAACTCCATGTGGGTCATCTTATTAATGGAAACTGATATTTTTCTTGGATCCCTCTCATTGAGAGGTGTAGGATTGATCTAAATATCATCAGTTTCCGATAAGTATTCATCGAGATATGAATTTATTAGTGTTATGGGAGAATTCGTCAAGGTTGGCCAACAACCAAATAAACCCCACCTGTGCTCAACGTTTTCGTGTAAATAGAGGTGGCCTTCAAGTCATTTCAACACAAACTTGGGATCTCTTGATCTCTACTGGTCTTTGGGTTTTAGTAGGAGGAGAGGTCCTAAGGGATAACAATGCCCTAAACTAGAGGGAGTGCCCTAGGCTCTACACTGCCCTAATCAAGAAGCCCTAGATGCAGGAGGAAAGGGAGATCTAGCATGGTGAAGGAAGCCCTAATGCTACCCTATGTATAAGCCCTAAACGTTGCCCTATGAAGAAGAAGTAATACGCAACCATGGAAATGAAGGCAGAAACCCTAGCCACAGGTCTAAGAAGAAGAGATGCACTAAACCTAGCTGCTACCCTGCCTAATGGAGATGGAACCTAAACACTATCCTAGAAGAAGTGCTCTACACATGGAATTCCCTTGCTATCATGAAATGAAAATCCCATTTCCTATACGCAATCAGGAAAGGAATACCATTATTGTCATGGAAGGAATTCTCTCGCACATAAATGGTGTTCTAAATAAGGATGCTCTATCTCCTGTTTGGATTGAGTCATACTCATGAATGATAGATCCAAGTCTTATGATGAACGGTGTAACATTATAGACAACATAGTATATGACAACAAGATGTATGGTGCAACAATGGTGCATCCGTATGGACAGCAAGATGTATGGTGCAACAATGGTGTAGCAGTATGGAAAACAAGATGTATGGTGCAGCAGTGTGACAAAAATGCTACATGGTACTGCAATGATACAACAATGGGACACCAAAAGAAAATTGGTGTAGTATAGTGCAGCATATGGTACAACAATGGTCAATGCCATATAGTGCATAATGGGACAGAAATGGTACAATGGTACAACATGGGACAACTAGAATTTAATGCATCAAATTCATGGTGTTGTTATGGTATGGCAAAGCACAACGGGATAGCCATGACATTGTGCAGTAGTGGCACAATGGGATAGACATGACATAGTGGAGCAGCGTCACAACGGGACATCCATGACATAGTGCAGTAGTGGAACAACAAGACAGTCATGACATAAGTGCAACAGTGGCACAATGAGATAGCAATGGAATTGTGCAGGAGTGGCACAATGGTATAACAGACATGCGCAACATGGTGTAGCACGATGAGGTGCAACATGATGACGAGATGCAGCACAATGATAAGTGAAGGAGTCACCTTGGAGAATCAGTTGAAGCAACATGTCTTCTGATCTCATGTATCATCTTCTTAGAGATGATCTATGCTCTTATCTAGATAAGTCAAAGTGTTGACCTCTTTTGTAAATGTACTCTCTCTCTCTCTCTCTCTGCTGAACTATTGAAGAACATATAAGAAGAATTGATTAAGGGTTTCCCCACATTGGGGTTTGTCCCTGGCTAGTGCCACATCTTGTGCCCTCTTGTCTTGGCTTGTCTTCTTCGATTTATGTTTATGTTCTATCTGAAGTTTACTTTAATGCTAATGTGAATGCTAATCTGAAAAAGATATTGAGCTAACTATGAAAAAGTTAACATGGTATCAGAGATGAGGTGAAGACAAAGCCCAAGCAAGAGTGAAGGACCAATAAATGAAGACAGTTGGGAAAGGACAAAAGGATCAATGGATTCCCTATCCGTCTTCAAATTCACCAAGGGTAAAGTCGAAGCAAAATATATCACCATAATGGCACAACGGAAGCTTCTGATGGCCTATCTACATATCACTTCAATGGGAAGTCTGGATCTCAGGGTGAAAGGAATGGAAGATGCCTTGCTTACAATAAGTTCAGCCATTATGTGAATGAGTGTCCAAATGGCAGGGACACATCTCTTAATTAAGATAACAATCATTCCAGGGACATGTTCAATGATGAAAGGAATGACAAATAATGTAGGTCATCAAGGAAACAACCGAATCTTCAAGGAAAGCAAGGAACCCCAGGTATGAAGAATCAAATGTTGTTTCTTATAAGATAAAGAAGCATTGTCTTGTATTGGTCCTCTCCTTCAGATTTTGTGGTAATCTAGTTTATTGATTATAGTGCTTCAAGGCACTTCACCGGATAGAAGGGTGCTCTCTGGAATTTGGTAAGAAACAATTGTGGGATAATACTTGGAGTTGATACCACCTATCCCGGAAAGGGTGTAGGAAATGCTACCCCTCAATTGAATGAGGGTAACTCGATTCATCTACAGAATCTATTTTATGTACCTGATCGTAGGAAGAACCTAGTGCCCATTTCAGCAATGGAAGTCAAATGCTTCAGGGTGGCATTCATCGATGGAAAGTTACATGTTTGAAAATAGAATTTTCAGCGATGCTTTTACTCATGGTTCAAGGTCGGCAATTTCTGCCTAGTTGCAGGATGGTCCATTGGGGACCATGTTATTTGACACATCTCATCTATAGCACAGGAGGGCTACTTATTGTGGGGCCCTACCCGATGTGAGTCAGATGGTGACTAGGATGCTTGAATTCAAAATGAACATGAAGTTACATGTCTAGGATGTACTGAAGGAAAATCTAACAAACGGACCATTCCCCTCATGTAGCAGGTTCACAGGCTTGGAACAACCTGAGGGGTTTGAGATTCATCAGGAATCTCATGTATGTAGGTGGAAGAAAACCCTCTATTGCTTTAAGCAAATCATCCTAGGTTTGATATGAGAGGATTGATAGCTATTAGATGAAGATGAGGTTCATTAAGAGTGAAGACGATCCAAACCATTATTTGAAGATTGTGGACGATAGACCTCTCATACTATCACCTTCTAAGAACAACCTATTTATGATAGGTGCAGGCCCTCTCACTTGCATAAGTAAGAGGGAGCTAGATTCTTGATGTGGAATGGCAAACTGCAAGCCCGTCACAACCTCCAGGATCTTAACTTTAAGAAGTTATATGATGATGATGCTAGACCAGATTTGGGAAATGCCTCTGAGTTTCATAAACTCGTTTTGCATTTATGTGCTTGGTGAACTTTCATCTGTATATATGTTTTCCAGTTAGCATAGTGACCTCATATTTGGTTGAGCCTCAATGGATTGGTGCCAAGAATCTTCTGAGATATCTTCAGGGCACAACCTCTCATGGATTGAGATACACTGCTGGAAATATGAAGCTGCATGATTATTCAAATGTTGACTAGGTAGGCATTGTGCAGGATCACTGGAGCACTTCTCAGTGACGGTTCTCTTTGGATTCTGCTTCGATATCAAGGACGAGCAAGAATAAGAAGTATGTTTCTATAAGCACTGCTAAGACCGAATACATAGCTATGAGTATGATCTCATGTGAACCTGCCTAGTTATGGAAGCTCTTCAGTGAGTTGTTTTTACACATGATAAATACCACTGTGATCCTTTGTGACAACCAAGGGGGGATTCGATTGCTGAGGAATCCCATACTTGATGATTTCTCCAACAGATAGACATCAGATACTACCTTATCTAGGATATGGTAAGTCGATCGACGAGGAGGCTCCATCACATTGAGACTAATGTACAAGTCACAGACACTTTGTCAAAGTCTTGGGGAAAGGTAAAATATGTGACTTTCCCGAATGACTTGGAGTCTTTGAGAGACCTTCATATAAGGGTCTTGCATGTTGCATGCATTGAGCTCTAGGAGATCTGGGGGCCTTGGGGTACTTACTGGATTAACACACGACCATAGGGCGACTCACCCTCCCTTAATGGTGGGTTGTGTATAGGGTGAATAGCTCAGTCTTTCCCTGTGATACCCCGAGGCGACTTTGGGACAAGATGATTCGTTCTCCTGTGAGCCAAGATGATTAGTTCTCCTGTGGGACATGATAATTATTTCTTCTATCGAGGCATCCTACCCATGTAGTCTGGGACTCATGGGAAGTACCTCTCATCTGATCAATGAGCAGGGAAATATGGTTAGGGACCATAGTAGTACTATCGATGGATGCATCAATGTATCTATCGTACTCCCTATGCTAGGGTGACCTCCAACTGATATGGGATCAGTATGAGTGGTTTGAGACACTCTCTTGTGATATTGATTTGGGATCAATAAAACTGACTTTGGGTCAGTAAGAGTGATATGACACACTCTCTTTAGATGAAACTGACTTCGGGTCAATAAAGAATGTTATGAGGCATTCTCGATCAATTCTTCTTCTTCATGGTTCAACAGAGTAGAGCTCAACACAACACAACACAACAGAGATCAACAGAGCATAGAAGAGTAGTGTAGGGCACTGATGGCAAAGATAGTACATTCATACATATGGATCAGTGGATGGAGTACTACCTAGTTGAGAGGGAGTGCTATAACTGGAATCTAGGGCCAAACTCCATGTGGGTCATCTTATTAATGGTAGTTGATATTTTTCATGGATCCCTCTCATAGAGAGGTGTAGGATCAATCTAAAGATCATCTAATTCCAATAAGTATTCGTGGAGATATGAATTTATTAGTGTTATGGGACAATTCATCAAGGTTAGTAAACAACCAAATAAACCCCACTTGTGCTCAACGTTTCTGTATAAATAGAGTTGGCCTTCAAGTCATTTCAACACACACTTGGGATCTCTTCCTCTCTACTTGTCTTTGGGTTTTAGTAGGAGGAGAGATCCTAAGGGATAACACTGCCCTAATCTAGAGGGATTTCATTAGGCTCTACATTGCCCTGATGAAGAAGTCCTAGATGTAAGGGGAAAGGGAGATCTAGCATGGTGAAGGAAGCCCTAACGCTACCCTATGGAGAAGCCCTATACATTTCCCTATGAAGAAGCAGTAATATGCAACCATGGAAATGACGGTAGAAACCCTAGCTGCAGTTCTAAGGAGAAGAGATGACCTAAACCTTGTTGATACACTACCTAATTTAGATGGCACCTAAACATTGTCCTGAAAGAAGTGCTCTACACATGGAATGCCCTTGTCATCATGAAATGAAAATCCCTTATCCTATATGCAGTCATGAAAGGAATACCATTTCTATCATGGAAGGAATTATCTCACACGTAAACACTGAGATAAAGAAGCCACACCTTCATCTATCCTTAACGTTGTTCTAAAAAGGATGCTCTATTTTCTATTTTGATTGAATCACAATCATGAATGATAGATCCAAGTCTTATTGTGAATGTTGTAACATTATAGACAACATACCATATGACAACAAGATGTATGGTGCAACAATGGTGTAGCAATATGGACAACAAGATTTATGGATAGCTAGATGTATGGTGCAATAGTATCGAGAACATGTATGGTGTAGTAGTGGGACAAAAATGCTACATTGTACTGCAATGATACAAAAATGAGATAGAAAAGGTAACTTGGTGAAGTATGGTGTAGCATATGGTACAACAATGGGACAACAATGGTCAATGGAATATAGTGCACAATGGGATAGCAATGGTGCAATGGTACAACATGGGGCAACTATTATTTAGTGCAACAAATTCATGGTGTTGTTATGGTATGGCAAAGCACAATGGGACAACCATGACATTGTGCAACAATGGCACAATGAGACAACCATGACATAGTGCAGAAGTGGCACAACGAGACAACCATGACATAGTGTAGCAGTGGCACAAAGGAGCAATCTCGTCAAGTGATGTAGGATTGATCTAAAGATCATCCGATTCCAATGTGTATTCATGGAGATATGAATTTATATGTGTTATGTGACAATTCATCAAGGTTGGCCAACAACCAAATTACCTCCATCTATCATCAACGTTTTATTATAAATTGAAAATGTTTTCAAGTCATTTTGTACACACAATTCACTCTTGATCTCTCTCCACTTGTTTTGGGTTTTGGTGGCAAGAGAGATATAAATAATGAAGCCCTAAATGCAGGAGAAAATGAGATAGTCTGGCTGAAGTCAAGAAGGATTCTATACATTGTCCTAATAGAGATATGATTCCCTAACTGTAGTCCAAACTAGGAGTTGAAGTTCTTGTTTAGTTGTGCACTAATCTTCTAACAAAGGGAGGGCTAATGTTGCCCTAAATGTAGTCTTAAAGGAAGAGTCATAGCCGCAGCCTTGGAGGATCCCTAGCTATTGTAAAACATGCCCTAGCTACAAGCCTTATATGCTATCATAAAAGTATTAAATCACAGCGAAGAGAGGCTCCTTCACTATCCCCAAAATAAGGGTATTCATCACTCTAAGGAGGCTTCCATACGCGATCAAAGGAAGATCCCAATGAGCCCTAGCCGCAGTCTTCTATTCACAGCTAAGACACGATCAAAGGGAGCCTAAATGAACCCCTAAAACAGAATAATAAATATACCCAATACATAGTCTTAAAGGATTTGTTTTAGGTGTTGTTCAAGTAAGGAGACCTAGCACATCTTAGCGCAGTCTTGAAGCCCAGCTGCACTGAAGGGAGAAGTCTCTACAGTTGTCTTGTGAGGAGGACCTATATGTTGTCAAAAGAGGTTCTAACCAACAGTTAAGGAGGGATCTACTACACATGCTATAGGATCTATAAACCACTATAGAGGAAGGCTTCACCATTATGATGAGGTCCTAAGCTACAACGATGAGAGACCCCAATCCGCTGATGGGAAGAAGCCCTAGAGGCATATCGAGATTTGAAGGATCAACATAGTATTTCAATGGAAACATGATGATGAAAGCATTGTGATTGAAACTATTCCTGAGGACTATTTATAAGGTTGGTAACCTACAGTCATATTATATTAATAAAATTTGTCCTAGACCAAAGTTCAGATCAACACACTCAGATTGAGTCAAGTCCTTGTAGGAATTATACTGCTGCATTTATATTATTTGTTGACTGAAGATCAGAGACCAGACTTGCTGGCAGGCTAGGCCACAGGCCATAGCTAGTAGCAAAGGAATTGACTTGAAAGTGTGACAATGGTGGAGTTTCACCTCGAAGTCATGCATTGGCAACTGTGTGAAGGAAGAGGATTGAATGTTGACGCCATATCTCATAAAGCAGTTATAGCTAGTGTAGCAAGCAGTTATCAGTGCTTTTGGGAGTTGTATCGGGTCAAGGTTTGACCATGTTCGGCAATTTGATGAGAATCCTATTGGTACCATATGGATGAACTTCAAAAGAAGGTTCTATCTAGTATGAAAAACATTGACTTCTCTAGTCAAGGGTTTTCTATAGCTGCCATAAATATCAGTTTTGGATATTTGTACTATCTCTCTGCTGAACTATTGAAGATCATAAGAAGATTTGATGAAGGGTTTCCCCATACTGGGGGTTGTCCCTGGCTGGTGCCACATCTACTGTCCTCTTGTCTTGGATTTCTTTCTGCGATTTATGTTTATGTTCTATCTGCATTTTACTATCATGTTAAATGTGATTTCTAATCTAGAATTGATATTGAGTTAATATGGAAAATGGAAGTAAATTTGCTCTAAGCATAGAAGATACCTAAAATTAACAATAACCCTTTGAGTGCTATTATTGATTGAGTTATGCACCTCTTGAATTGGAATTGGTTTAGGTAGCTAAATAGAAACTTTGAGTTTTCTTCCAAGTCTGGGTAATTGTCTATGATTTCTGGCACATATGCAAGCCTTGAAAGCATGAGAATGCACAAGAATAAAATCCTAAGATAAATACCCATTCGATTATAAGGACTTCCCTTACATTCATGTCAGAGTGTCTGCAACGAAATTTGCAAATATCTCAACAAAAAGAAACAAGCAATCACATTCCATTAAAATACACTTAACTTTACATATGCCCAAAAGGAGAGGAAATAACTAAGCTGGAATCCGATCCAAGAATATGCCCCACATTATCATCCTATGCTTAGTAATACTTACAAGGAAATTTGTTGGGTGTGCTTTTAAAGTATGTAAAATAAAAAAGAAAGACTCTAAAGGTAGCCACAACAATCTGAACAGGAAACAACATATCAGTTTACCAAGTCAATCTAATAATGTAGCACATATGGACTCATCTTGATATTGTTGCCTTGAGTTTACTGGCTATTTCACTTGTCAAAGTGAAGGATAGTCCCTTCAATTATGTGTATACAATGGGCCAGTATCTTGAGCAATGAGGGATCAGGTGAACTTGTTGTTGATTTTATCTCTCTAGAGGTAGCACTTGTGTATTCTAGTTGTGTAAGTGTCATTTAACGAGGCTGCAACTTTTCACATATTACAAAAATAAATCACTATATGGAAAGACCATAACAAAACCATACAAACATAAACTATTTTCCATTGAGAAGAATATATATACCCCTCTCAAGGTCCTACAAGCCAAGGACATGGATTGAAAAGAATATATATACTCTTCTCAAAATATTATGAGTTCTATAGGTCACAACTGATCCTCAAGAACTATACAGTTGCGAAGCATTGAAAGCCATATTCTTGAAATTTGGTTTTCATCATATGATTAGGACAATAAATAACTATACAAACATATGTGTCTTATTGATAAAATATGTAACCTTATCAAGGTCTTGAAATTCAAGATCAGTATACCCATATCTAAGTCTTGCAATGCAAGGGCATCGATTGAGAAGAGTCTATATACTCCGCACAAAATATTCCATGTTATCAGAGTTGCAGCTGAGCCTCAACAACTGTACATTGATGTTTTTTCTCTAGAAATTATGCACCATATAAATATCCCTTGAAAGGGTAAAGCTACAAACAAAATTTCAACAGAGTCGGTTGTAGGAGAAACTATATTGCTGCAAAAGATACCAGATTTGGTGTTGAATCCAAAGCTGCAATGTTTCAAGGTGTGGAATAATTGGTAAGGTGAAATGGTAGCTGATAGGTCTGAAACTGGCTATGGTACTGGCACTACAGAGGATGCAAAAGCTAAAACTAACATACATGAAAATTTGTTGATTGAAGTGCCCTGTAGTTTCTACAAATTGAGGTGAGCATTATTGGGATGATCTATCGTGTAAATATTGTTCTTCTTAGGGGATTCTATTTTGAGGGTGGTCAAATACAGTTGGTGTATGATTACATGAATAATGGATCTTTGAATGATTTTTTATTCAAAGAACAATAATTTTTTTTTGTATTGGAAGACCCAATTTTGAATTACACTAGGAACAACAAGGGAGGTTGCGTACTTGCACTAAGAATGCAGGGATTGCATAATCCATTGTGATTTCAAGGCAAAAATCATTCTTCTGGATGAAGATTTCAATGCCAAAGTCTCAGATTTTGGGTTGGAAAAACTTGTTGACAAGGATTTTAGTCATGTTTTGATGACAATGCATATTATTTGCAGCTATTTCTCTCTTGAATGGATATCTAGGATGCTAATTATAGACAAGGCTAATGCATACAACTTTGGAACTTTTAGAGATAATGGGAAGTCACAAAAATATTGAAACAAACAATGTGGAAGCTGAGGTGTCATATATTGGTTTTTAGGTGTCTAATTTTGATACATATGGGATGAGAGAGTCCTTGATGGATTCAATGAGAATTATTTCGGCCCTCACTTCCCCTTTCATGTATTTAGTATATTCTTGAGTATCTTCTTTGGAAGTTTGGGTTATAGATCCCTTGATGTGATCCATGACTTCATTCTCAATGATATTTAGGTCTGTTATTTTCTTCCATGAAATGAAATTTGAAGCCCGAACTAGTTTGCTGCTTTCCTTTGCAAAAGGACATTTTGGTAGTTTTAAAAGAAGTCATATACTTGATTTAATGATGTTTCTTCCAACTTTATTCCTCCTTTATCTTGATGTTGATGTAGCTTGTAGAAGAGTATTCCTTGAAAGAATGATGAGAGACAACTTTATTTATGAATCCTTTTGAAGATGAAGACAACATTCTTTGATCTAGCCTTCCTTAGTCTTTGAAAAGCTTCCACTACTCAGATGATAGATGAGTGATGATTTTAGAAATGCTTCTAGGGTTTTGGTATTTCTTTTTGATTTTTCTTTGATTATGATTCTAAGACTCTTGCTAAAGTAGATTCCTTCAATCTATGGTTTTAGATGATCTTGATTTCTCTCTTGGTATTCTTTGTCTCACTTTAATCCCTTTCTTGAAACTTGATCCTTGTTAGATTATCCTTTTTGTCTGTAGCACCTTAACTCTGATACCATGTTGAAATCTAGGGCATCAATGGTTAAGTGATTTCTCTGCTTATGATAACTGCTTTTTATAGTCTTTTGAATCTTAATTAGAATCTTCTCTTTTCTTTTAATTGTTATTGTTTTTCTTCATCAACACAATTACCATATCATGAACAAATAAAGAGATAAGAGACACAGTATGTAGGCTTGTTAGCCAGGGACAAAACCTCTCACCTTTTGAGAGGAAAACCCAAATGAAATTCTTCTTATAGATCTTCAACTGATGAAAACCAAGACCATGACAATAGCCCTTGCCACTGGAGTCCTCCCAAGACCAATTCACTAGCCTCTTTCTGGCACTAATTCTTCTTTTTCCTCTTTTCGACTTTCTTGAGAAATTTAGTTTCCTTCTTCTCAACTTCCTTGAGAATCTAGGTCTCCTTAATGTCTCAAGACTACTACTCGACTCCTTCTAACGAGATCTTTTACCCAAACAAGATCACTCTAACATGGCTACAAGTTCGTCGACCTTCTTCTGGCACTTTCATATCTTCTAGATTCGCACGTGGGAGGATACATTACCTAAAACAACCCTCTACAAACTTCAATTCCTTTTCTTCTTGCTTTGTTGAGATAGAGACTTCTTGGAGTATGTTTTTCGAACTTTTTTCTAGACTTGCTTGACAGAAAATGATATGCTTCTAAGTGAGGCCAAGTACTTGTATATATACATGTTTTCCCATGTCCTTTAGGTTGACATGAATCAACCGACTTTTCCTTGGAGAGAACCAACTTCATCTTTTTTATGCTTCCTTTGTTGTAGGCCGATTTCATGAGGGCTAGTGACAAGGTCTTGGAGGATGAATTTGCATAGACAAGTGTGTCTCTTTACAATGTGTAACATGTCTTCATTACATGGCAATGACTCTTTATACTTTTATGACTAGATGACAAAAGGTCCTAAGAGCTCTCAATGGAAATATATACTAAAATAAAATCTCTTGCTCATGAAACCTCTTATGCAAGCATTACAATAATTTTATTTTTCTTCTTTACATCTCTAACATAAAATCATAATTACATGTCATGATGAAGAATGAACCTAGTTACACTTTACAACATATATGACAATGTTTGAAATTATAGGTCCATTTTGATTTATGTTAATAATTTGTTCTTATTGTTTGTAGAATATCTTGGTACAAATGTAAACAAAATGTTACAACTAACACCTAAGAAACAAAAAATACTTTTAACCCAAATTACAATGCCAATAGCACCCTCTAATTGTATTTTGAAAATGATTAGAATGTAAAATACATTAAATACATATTAGTTTGTGAAAGATTGTTATGTTCAAATAGAAACTCCCATGAACATGTTTCCTGATAAATATTTATTTAGATGCATAAATGGAAATGAACCTAAGAAATTAAGAATAATTGTTACACGCTATGTTCACAATGACAATGACATTATCTTCCAAGTGGAGGTAGTTAAAGAAAATGAAGTAAAATAAGTTTCTTGTCAAGTGGAATGTACAAAATATAGACTAGATTTTATCAAAGCATTAAATAATGATTCACCAAATTCAATAAAGAATTCAATTTTTTAAGTTGGATAGTTATGAAATATTTGCTAAATCTGGTATAAAAGGTTGCACTATTTTTCAGAATGTATCAGTAAAGTTTTAAAATACCATTGTGTAATATGTAAAAAAACATTAATTGTATTTCTTCATTTACAATAAAGAGGTAAATAGTTGAATAAAATATCAGATGATAAACTTTATGCACAATTAGTTGCTTAGAGAGGACTATATTTAAATGAAATGGAAGAGAGCACTATGAAAAGTGATTTCAAACCATCTACGAAATTTCAAAATTTTAGGAAAGATGAATCTAACACAATGAAACTTACAGATCAATGCGATGAGATTCATGAAATGTTCAAGCAATGTTATTTATTTTTGAACTCTTTCAGTAGAAAGATGGATGTTCGAAGATGTATAGAAGCCCTAAAGTGTTTAAATTGAGGTCACGATATTATTCAAATGTTAAAGTATTAGAGAAATTTCAAGCATCATTTCCTAATGGACTTCTAATTCCATTTGATATCACTTCTCATTCCGTAGCATAGGTTTAATGGTTTAATACACGGATTTGATAGGTTAGGGTTTAGGATTAGGTTTGGATAGGGTTAATTTTTAAAAATAACATTTAAAATCAAATTGTCACAAGTGACATTTACAGCAATCGTAACATGATGAAGACAACCAAACCCTATAAAAAGGTTGACAAACCTACACTGACCCTAAATTCTGCAAGGCATATGACAACACATGTCAACGACCAAATCTTGGTGGAACTGACGACAACCACATGTCAAAAGCTAGGTACAAAACCATATCACCACGAAGGCCATTGAGAGGACATGAACAACCTGAAACATAAGCAACACTGTTGAAACTCAACAACACAGGATTGAATTGTTGATGATGACACTGAACCTGTGTAACTGATCTGACGAGATCCTCCTGGATCATTCTCCTTCATGTGGTTGTGATCTGATAATGATCTCTAAGATAATTATTAAGGTATTACAAAATCATAATGACCTAACGTTACTACAAAATAAATTGATGGTAGAAGGCCTTCCAAATATTAAGGGTGAACACTTTGAATGTAAAGGTTGTGCATTAGGAAAACAACATAGGGAAGAATTTCATGTGCATGAAAATAGAAGAAAACATGAAATACTTGAACTAGTGCATATTGATGTCTGTGGTCCAATGCAAACTAAGTCACTTGGTGGAGCATATTACTTTCTTATATTTATTGATGATAGCACTAGATATACTTTGGTGTTCTTTATAAGAAATAAAAGTGATGTGTTTCTGTCACTACCCTTATACAGTAAAACAAAAAAATTTTAATTACCTTACACTCGACCTTCATATTTCATTTAACTATTATATCCTACGCGATACTACAATATGTTATCAATTCACATGTTAATTTTATTATAACATATTAAAGGCTCATATGTTAATATATATATGATGACTTCATGTTTCGCACTCATGGTGGCCATGAGCTGGCAGATTGGGCATGTCACCTTGACATTCCCGCTACCACTTGGACTTCGTATTTAATGTTAGCCGCTCGGATTGAATTTGCTCACCTTGATAACATTCCACTTGCTGTCCGGACGGGATAGCTAGTCTCTCCACGCACCTCCGTTGATACGGTTCTCGGATATTGAGTCAGGGGCAGCTGGTGGTGTTAAATGCCTTAGCTCAGCCCGTAACCCCTCGGGATCATACCTTGGATGGACGCTCAAGATTTCGTTCCGGAAATCGACGGTGGTAATCAACTGGTCTTGGTTCAAAAGGGATTTGACTAGGGTTTATTCTGGCATTTGCATGGTCATTGCGAGGCAGCGCCTCTCGACGCTGGTTTCCTCTGCGATTATATCATGGCATCCTTCAATCGGCTCCTTATTCAGTGTAACCATACCGCCAGCTTCCCTGGGTTGCGGCCCACCATGGTCGAGGTCGATGCGGCTAGCTTTCTGCGTGAATTGGCCGAGGTTCCTCTCGTTTGAAGGTAACTGCGGTGTCTTTCCTTTTTTTAACTGTGGCGGAGTTTTCTTCTTGCCTTTTTATTTATTATAACATGTTTAATCGGATATGTAATGTAAACTTGCCAGGATACCAGGTGCGAGGGTTTGGCGATGGAAGTTTCCAGGATTCCGGTTCCTCTGCATATTCCAGGTGAGTTACCCTAACCAATGGTTTGCAATTTCTTTTAGCTTGGACTTGGTCTTAATGTTGATTCTCTTCATGCCAGGAGTCTTACCGTGCTCCATTATGGCTTGTCCGAGTTATGAAGCTCTCGGCAAGGAATTTCTAGTTACTGAGGGTTTTATTTTACCATGTCCAGTTCTGGGTAGTTTTCTTTAATCTAGGTCAGGGTTTGGTGACCTGAACCTACCCGAGTCTCCTCGAGGGACCTGTGAATATTATTGTTGTACTTCCATTTATTTTTAATGAGGCGTAGCCAGTCGGCTTTACCATTATTTAAACAATATTGTACAATGATTCGAATTATGCCTGGTTCCAGATCCGACTGAACTTAAAGGATTTACACTGTGTTATCATCTACTGTTTTTATGTAGACTTTAACTCTTATATTTCAATGTCTATTAATGTTATATTTCTGAGATTTACGCAGTCTGTCTATGTTCTCCTGTAGTTATTCGTTTTGTTGTATGGATGCTTATGAGGGTTATACCCTGTTCAGCGGTTGCTGCCTTACGTTGCGAAAATGCTCTATTTCTTCCTTAGAAATGTACCTCTGTTTCTTATTTAGAATGTACCGGCCTTGCGGTCATGCATGTAATATCAGTAGTGATGATAAACGTTTTTACCTTCTGAGGTGTTGGTTCTTCCTATGGAATGCCTTTGTGTTTCTGGCGGCTGTTATATATACATGTCTATATTGATGCCGTCTTTGCCCCGGAGATCTATCCACAGCTTTGCGCTTTATATATATTCCTTTCAATGGTTTTATGGATAGAGTTCTATCAATAGTTCGTTGTTCAATGCATATTTACATGGTTCTTGAATATGTATGGGTCGTTTATCTTTTGCCATGATTGTCACAATCGGTTTCCCGTCTCGGTCGACTCCATTAATTCTATCTGTGATGAGTCTATGCGATGCTATGCCCAGTCTCTTGTACCCTCGTGGTGTGAGTACTGGGAGCGTTGAAAGTCCAGTAAACCCTTCGGCTTCATCCCTGGCAAAAATAGTTCTTTTTTTTATGTTACAATATGTTAGCTGCATATTACTAAATATTTTACAATTCGCTTTCTTGTATATTGTCTGGACCGAGTAACAGTATTTTACATTGGATTTGGACTATACTTATGCGGTTATGAAATGTACAGTGTAATTTTTCCTCTCTGTTTTATGTTCAATAAGGTACTGGTTATTATCTTTTCTTAACCTTTGAATTTGTCTACTGGTTGGTATAAACTGAGGAATAAACTGGCAGTCTTAATCGTTAAAGGAAAATAAATGAACTACCCTATTCACCTTATTTTATTCTCTTATTTACAGTAGGCAATAACCCCTACAGATTTATAATAAAATATTATTTTACAGATAAATAATAAAGTCTTATTTTACAGATAACCAATAGTCTTTACAGAGAAAGAAAAGATTCCTACGTTAATGCTGTAACCATATTGCACTTACCTGTACTGTACTTTCTTTAGTTTTCTGTCCTTTTCCAAACTGGAGAAACTCATATAAAGCTTGTTATCCTCCCAACCACGAGATCAGTCATTTTGACCTGATTCTCTCCCCCAGCTCGCTTGTAGGCCATTGCCTTCCGCAAGATGATGCACGCTAACAACAGTGCAGTATAATGCACATCAGTGTTGGTATTATCTGATCCTCACCAGACTTAGTACCATCCTCTCTTGCTTTTGTCTTTCTTGTTTTCTTTTTTCCTGTCTGTTCCGTAACAGCCCAGGCCTTTTCCTCTTTTCCATTTCTATAGTAAGGAAAAGTGGTTAGGGTTGCCCTTGTTTGCTGGCAACTGTTTCTTTTAATTAAGCAAGAGGAAGTAAATAACTTTTCCTCACAAAGTTACTTACAATATTACTTAATTCATAATTTTGAATAATAACATTTTCAATATTAATAAAGTAATAATTCCTGTTTTCACATTTACCTAGCATGGTAACTTATAAAATTATTCATATAACTGTTTGGTCATTACAGTTTCACTACTTTGAATAATTCAAGAGTATGGTTGAAAACCAAATAGGAAGGAGCATTAAAATTCTTTGATCAGATAAAGGTGGCAAGTACACTTAAGGATTTTTTTCAAACACTGCAAGAAAAATGGAATTATGTAACAATTTACAATACCATATACACCTCAGATAAATGTAGTAGTTGAGAGAAAGAAAAGAGCATTAGCTGAATGTGCTCGTAGTATGTTAAAAAGTAAAGGACTTTCTAATATTTTTTGGAATTAAGCCATTGATACAACTGTATTCTAAAAAATAGAAACCCTACCAAATATCTTGAGCACAAATCACCATTTGATGCATTTTATGGTTTTAAACCTAAAGTTATTCATTTAAGGATATTTGGGTACAAGGCCTTTACTCATATTCTTAAAGAGGATAGGAGAAAATTAGATGCTAAAACCATCAAATTCATTTTTATGGGATATTGCACTTGTCAAAAAGCATATAAAGTGTATGAACCAAGTAATCACAGGATCTCTGCAAGTAGAGATGTTATATTTCATGAGCATGTAAATAAACAAATAAAATAAGATGAACATAATGTATGGCAACCTCCTTATGATAGGTTTAAGGAAGAAGAAGAAGTTGTGGAATCATCCCAAGCTCAAGAAAGCACGGACATTCCAAGAGACATGCCAATAAGTCAAAGTCTAGGAAGAAGTGATAAAAACACCCTTGGGTTTAATAAAAAAATATAAAATTAGTATTTACTGTTTTAAATTATTAGTGTGATGATATTGGACATGGGTGTGAATTATTAAAAATTACCATTTCTTTCCATATATAAAAGTTGAGTTTAGAATATTAGTCGAAAATAAAACAAAAAAATTATCATTAAATTAAAAAATTGTAATATTGCTATTAAAATTGGAAAAAAATATTATTTGAAATTAAATATAAATAATTTTAATATTTAAATTTGAATATTATAAAACCAATTTAGTATACATTTCCTTACAACATAGTTCAAAGATTAGTTTATTATTTCATTTGAATATTGAATTTAATTTATAGTAACACATTTATTTTTTCCAATAGGTAGATGTCCATTTGAAACATTGGATATCTCTTTACATTCACTCCAAAAAAACCTTAACAATTAAATTAAATTGATTTACAATTAAAATAAATGAGAAAAGATAAATAAGGATTTTTTTTTTGTTAAATATTGATCTTCTTTGTTTAAAATATATATGTTTTCATTTATACATCATTTTATTAAAATTTTGAAAAATTTAACTATTTAAATCGTGTTGTTGATTTTATACCATAATCTCCTTCAAATTTGAAAAATTCATAAATTAATTTTGAAAATTTGAAATTTATTAACAAATCCTTAAATAAAACTATAACAATAAATAAATACTAATATAAAAATAGAGGAAATACTAAAAAATGGTAATTAATAAGATTTTAGCTATTTCGTTTAATAACATTTTACTTTTTCCAGACCATAGGTTAAGCCTTAATGGTTAACCTTTAACCTTTAGTTGGTCAAAACTATATTAATAAATATTAATATAAAAAATAAGAAAACAGTAAAAGGACGGTAATTAATAAGACCGTGCGTAGTGCGTCCCCATAATGGCCATGTTCGTGAAAGAGCCTGCGCAGTGAATCCGTATAAAAGTTCCTCGTCCTCATGTTCATGAAAGAGCCTGGGTAGGGAATCACTATTATCGTCAAGTTCCTTGTCCTCATGTTCTTGAAAAAGCCTGGGTAGGAAATCTTCATAATCGTCATGTTCCTCGCCGTCATGTTCTTGAAAGGCTCTGCGCAATGAATCCTCATCGTCATGCTTTTGAAAGAGCCTGCGCAGTGCATCCCCATAATCGTCATGTTCCTCATCGCCACGTTCTTGAAAGGGCCTGAGGAGTGCATCCCCATAATCGTCATGTTCTTGAAAGAGCCTTCCTAATGAATCCCCATAATCTTCATGTTCGTCGTCATCATGTTCTTGAAAGAGCCTTCCTAGTGACTCCCCATAATTGTCATGTTCCTCGTCGTCAAGATCTTGAAAGAGCTTGTGTATTGCATCCCCATAATAGCCATGTTCCCTATCCTCATGTTCTTGAAAGAGCCTGCGCAGTGCTTGTCCATAATCGTGATGCTCATCATCGTCATTTTCTTGATTCTCGTCGTCGTGTTCTTGAAAGAGTTTTAGTGCATCCCCATAATCGTCATGTTCCTCCTCGTCGTTTTCTTCAAAGAGCCTGCGTAGTGCAACCCGATAATTGTCATGTTCTTGAAAGTGCCTACGTAGTGCATCCCCATTTTCATCACATTCCTCATCGTCATGTTCTTGAAAGAGCCTGCGCAGTGCTTCTCCATAATCGTGATGCTCATCATCGTCATTTTCTTGATTCTCATCGTCGTGTTCTTGAAAGAGCTTGAGTAGTGCATCCCCATAATCGTCATGTTCCTCCTCGTCATTTTCTTCAAAGAGACTGCGTAGTGCAACCCGACAATTGTCATTTTCTTCAAAGAGTCTGCGTAGTGCAACCCGACAATTGTCATGTTCGGGAAAGTGCCTACGTAGTGCATCCCCATTTTCATCACGTTCCTCATCGTCATGTCCTTGGAGCCTTTGTAGTGAATCCCCATAATTGTCATGTTCCTCATCGTCACGTTCTTTAAAGAGCCTAAGTATTGAATCCCCGTAATCGTCACGTTCCTCGTCGTCATGTTCTTGGAGGAGCTTGCGCAGTGCATCCCCATAATTATCATGTTCCTCATCGTCATTTTCTTGATCCTCATAGTCGTCATGTTCTTGAAAGAGCCTGCAGAGAGAATCTTCATCATTGTCATGTTCTTGAAAGAGCCTGTGTAGTGCATCCTCATCATCATGTTCTTCAAAGAGCCTGTTTAGTGCGTCTGTCCAATCCTCTATATACCGATACATGCCGAGGGAAGGTTTTCGAAACAAATTCATGCGCAGGGAAGGTTCTCGAAGCAACATGTCTAGTGCCTCCGTTCAATCCTCTCCTCCTTGGACTATTCCCAGTCTCCCTATAATAGTAATAATCTTGAGCAACATAAAATGGGAAAGACGTGGAATGTCTCTTGGCAATACAATATATAATATTTCCCGTTTATTATCATTTTACATGTGTAATCTTCCTAATTGTAATTGTCGGAAACTCTATTTCTTAGCATAGTTACCAAGTTCGAATTCGAATTCGATTCGATAGGAAAAAAGTCGGCTCTCTAAAATTCAATACGGAACAAAATTCGCCAATATACATCTTACACTATTTATCAATATACATCTTACACTATTATTAATAACATTTTTTCTTAAATTTTGAATAATCTAAATTAACAATTTAATTATATTATAGAAGTTGCAAATAAAATTAGACATTGATTTTAGTAGACACAATTAGACATTGATTGAAGTAGCAACGGTATCGGTTCTTCTTTCTATTTAGAAAATTGGAGATTACAGTCTTGCAGACTTACAACCCTCTTGACACACCTTTAGAAAAGAAAAAAAATCAATTCGCCCAGGTATATATGCCATCTATTCACTCGTTTACAAAACTGAATAGTAGATGCTCTCCTATCAATAATCCAAATGAATTGACATATACACAATTGAATCCAGTTAGATAGGATCTGAATTTAGATGACTAAAGCTCAAATTTGGGGGCTTGTTGTCACATGTTTAAACAATCTCTACCTTGACAACAATTTACCTACTGAATTGACACATACACAATTGAATCCAGATAGATAGGATCTGAATTGAGATGACTAAAGCTCAAATTTAGCAGTTTGTTGTCACATGTTTCAACAATATCCACCTTGACAACAATTTACCTGATACTTTGCTCTTTGTTTTATTCTATCATCTTTTCTTCAAGCCAAGAGAAGCGAAGCTCCAACGTAGCTTCTCTAACACCACTAGTTTCATGAGCATGCCTTCATAATTATTTCGAGTGTGAACTTTCTCAAGAACCACTCCACCTTCATCAATCATTTAGTTTTCATGTCTATATGAACGTATCTTCTCCGTCAATACTCCTCAGACGATAAAATTCAATACTCCTCAGTCACTTTCCTTCCTTCCTACCTTTAAACACTTAATAACTAGTTGTTTTAAATTTGGTAACCTGGAAAGATGGCATGTCTTTAATTGATTTTATCTAGAGAAATAGGGCCCCTATGAAATGGCCTCAATTTCAATTATAATCAGCGAGAACGTCTGCATGAAGTGTGCTTGTGTGCTGGTAAGAGAGGGCCAAAGAAACTGGGTAAATCCTCAGCGTCCAGTGTTTGGAGTTTGATGTAAATTCCTATAGTGTTTTTTGACTGTGATATAGCAAGATATTTCATAATCTGTGACTAAAAAATGTGCCTGTAGTTTTTTGAATCGAAGTGTGGGCAAGGTTTAGTCGTTGTTCAAACGTGTTTTGAAGGCTTCGTTAAATCCGCCTTATGTTTTTTAAATCTAAGTGTGGGCAAGGTTCTATCATTGCTAGAATTTGGTTATCGGATACATTTTTGAACTTTTTGGTTTAACGACATCGTTTTTTATGAATCTCAAAGGTTTTATGGTTATTGCAAAGGTTAAAACTAAGTGAAAAGTAAATTATGGAAGTTGCTTATAATAATTAATGAAGCTATGTATCCATGGTGGTAAATGGTGGAATGATATATACATAGAAAATAATAATAATAATAAAAAAGGTGTTGTTAAGCAGTAAGTAAGATTAGCCAAAAAAAAAAAAGTGTTATTACTTGTGATTAAAGAGCCATTAAATTTATTGGTAAAGAAGAAGATATTCTTTAGCAATTAAATGTTTTGGTATTTAAGGATTCATAAGTTTAGTACCATGGCTAATGTATTGCTAGAATCTTATTTATGTGACTCAAACAAGCTAGATGGTGAAAACTATGCAAATTGGAAGTTTAAGTTAGAGAATTTGATGGAAGGCTACTATATATGGATGATTGTATCTCGAGCTGAAGTCAAGCTAGTGCCCCCTCAAGCTAAAAATGTTGCAATTCAAGACTGGGAACAACGAGAAAACAAATCGAAGGTGCTTTTGTGAATTTTCGTTAAGGACAACATTATTCCACACATAAGAGGGTGAAAAACATCCAAGGAGACATGGGACAAAACAATTTCATGGGCAACAACAATCAAATGAATGACAGGTTCAATAACAAAGCAAAAAGGAATGGTCCTTGTTAAAATTGGCAACTAGGGACAAACTCCATGTGGGTCATCTTATTAATGGAAACTGATATTTTTCTTGGATCCCTCTCATTGAGAGGTGTAGGATTGATCTAAATATCATCAGTTTCCGATAAGTATTCATCGATATATGAATTTATTAGTGTTATGGGAGAATTCGTCAAGGTTGGCCAACAACCAAATAAACCCCACCTGTGCTCAACGTTTTCGTGTAAATAGAGGTGGCCTTCAAGTCATTTCAACACAAACTTGGGATCTCTTGATCTCTACTTGTCTTTGGGTTTTAGTAGGAGGAGAGGTCCTAAGGGATAACAATGCCCTAATCTAGAGGGAGTGCCCTAGGCTCTACACTGCCCTAATCAAGAAGCCCTAGATGCAGGAGGAAAGGGAGATCTAGCATGGTGAAGGAAGCCCTAATGCTACCCTATGTAGAAGCCCTAAATGTTTCCCTATGAAGAAGAAGTAATACGCAACCATGGAAATGAAGGCAAAAACCCTAGCCATAGGTCTAAGGAGAAGAGATGCACTAAACCTAGCTGCTACCCTGCCTAATGGAGATGGAAACTAAACACTATCCTAGAAGAAGTGCTCTACACATGGAATTCCCTTGTTATCATGAAATGAAAATCCCATTTCCTATACGCAATCAGGAAAGGAATACCATTATTGTCATGGAAGGAATTCTCTCGCACATAAACGGTGTTCTAAATAAGGATGCACTATCTCCTGTTTGGATTGAGTCATAGTCATGAATGATAGATCCAAGTCTTATGATGAACGGTGTAACATTATAGACAACATAGTATATGACAACAAGATGTATGGTGCAACAATGGTGCAGCAGTATGGACAGCAAGATGTATGGTGCAACAATGGTGTAGCAGTATGGACAACAAGATGTATGGTGCAACAGTGTGACAACAATTCTACATGGTGCTGTAATGATACAACAATGGGACACCAAAAGAAAATTGGTGTAGTATAGTGCATCATATGGTACAACAATGGTCAATGCCATATAGTGCATAATGGGACAGAAATGGTACAATGGTACAACATGGGACAACTAGAATTTAATGCAGCAAATTCATGGTGTTGTTATGGTATGGCAAAGCACAACGGGATAGCCATGACATTGTGCAGTAGTGGCACAATGGGATAGCCATGACATAGTGGAGCAGTGGCACAACGGGACATCCATGACATAGTGCAGTAGTGGCACAACAAGAAAGTCATGACATAAGTGCAACAGTGGCACAATGAGATAGCAATGGAATTGTGCAGGAGTGGCACAATGGGATAACAGACATGCGCAACATGGTGTAGCACGATGAGGTGCAACATGATGACGAGATGTAGCACAATGATAAGTGAAGGAGTCACCTTGGAGAATCAGTTGAAGCAACATGTCTTCTGATCTCATGTATCATCTTCTTAGAGATGATCTATGCTCTTATCTAGATAAGTCAAAGTGTTGACCTCTGTTTTAAATGCACTATCTCTCTCTCTCTCTCTGCTGAAATATTGAAGAACATATAAGAAGAATTGATTAAGGGTTTCCCCACATTGGGGTTTATCCCTGGCTAGTGCCACATCTTGTGTCCTCTTGTCTTGGCTTGTCTTCTTCGATTTATGTTTATGTTCTATCTGAAGTTTACTTTAATGCTAATGTGAATGCTAATCTGAAAAAGATATTGAGCTAACTATGAAAAATTTAACATGGTATCAGAGCTGAGGTGAAGACAAAGCCCAAGCAAGAGTGAAGGAGCAATAAATGAAGACAGTTGGGAAAGGACAAAAGGATCAATGGATTCCCCATCCGTCTTCAAATTCACCAAGGGTAAAGTCGAACCAAAATATATCACCATAATGGCACAACGGAAGCTTCTGATGGCCTATCTACATATCACTTCAATGGGAAGTCTGGATCTCAAGGTGAAAGGAATGGAAGATGCCTTGCTTACAATAAGTTCAGCCATTATGTGAATGAGTGTCCAAATGGCAGGGACACATCCCTTAATGAAGATAACAATCATTCCAGGGACATGTTCAATGATGAAAGGAATGACAAATAATGTAGGTCATCAAGGAAACAACCGACTCTTCAAGGAAAGAAAGGAACCCCAAGTATGAAGAATCAAATGTTGTTTCTTATAAGATAAAGAAGCATTGTCTTGTATTGGCCCTCTCCTTCAGATTTTGTGGTAATATAGTTTATTGATTATAGTGCTTCAAGGAACTTCACCGGATAGAAGGGTGCTCTCTGGAATTTGGTAAGAAACAATTGTGGGATAATACTTGGAGTTGATACCACCTATCCCGGAAAGGGTGTAGGAAATGCTACCCCTCAATTGAATGAGGGTAACTCGATTCATCTACAGAATCTATTTTATGTACCTGATCGTAGGAAGAACCTAGTGCCCATTTCAGCAATGGAAGTCAAATGCTTCAGGGTGGCATTCATCGATGGAAAGTTACATGTTTGAAAATAGAATTTTCAGCGATGCTTTTACTCATGGTTCAAGGTCGGCAATTTCTGCCAAGTTGCAGGATGATCCATTGGGGACCATGTTATTTCACACATCTCATCTATAGCACCAGAGGGCTACTTATTGTGGGGCCCTACCCGATGTGAGTCAGATGGTGACTAGGATGCCTAAATTCAAAATGAACATGAAGTTACATGTCTGAGATGTATTGAAGGAAAATCTTACAAACGGACCATTCCCCTCATGTAGCAGGTTCACAGGCTTGGAACAACCTGAGGGGTTTGAGATTCATCAGGAATCTCATGTATGTAGGTGGAAGAAAACCCTCTATTGCTTTAAGCAAATCATCCTAGGTTTGATATGAGAGGATTGATAGCTATTAGATGAAGATGAGATTCATTAAGAGTGAAGACGATCCAAACCATTATTTGAAGATTGTGGACGATAGACCTCTCATACTGTCACCTTCTAAGAACAACCTATTTATGATAGGTGCAGGCACTCTCACTTGCATAAGTAAGAGGGAGCTAGATTCTTGATGTGGAATGGCAAACTGCAAGCCCGTGACCACCTCCAGGATCTTAACTTTAAGAAGTTATATGATGATGATGCTGGACCAGATTTGGGGAATGCCTCTGAGTTTCATAAACTCGTTTTGCATTTATGTGCTTGGTGAACTTTCATCTGTATATATGTTTTCCAGTTAGCATAGTGACCTCATATTTAGTTGAGTCTCAATGGATTGGTGCCAAGAATCTTCTGAGATATCTTCAGGGCACAACCTCTCATGGATTGAGATACACTGCTGGAAATATGAAGCTGCATGATTATTCAAATGTTGACTAGGTAGGCATTGTGGAGGGTCACTGGAGAACTTCTCAGTGACGGTTCTCTTTGGATTCTGCTTCGATATCAAGGACGAGCAAGAATAAGAAGTATGTTGCTATAAGCACTGCTGAGACCGAATACATAGCTATGAGTATGATCTCATGTGAAGCTGCCTAGTTATGGAAGCTCTTCAGTGAGTTGTTTTCACACATGATAAATACCACTGTGATCCTTTGTGACAACCAAGGGGGCATTCGATTGCTGAGGAATCCCATACTTGATGATTTCTCCAGCAGATAGACATCAGATACTACCTTATCTAGGATATGGTAAGTCGATCGACGAGGAGGCTCCATCACATTGAGACTAATGTACAAGTCACAGAAACTTTGTCAAAGTCTTGGGGAAAGGTAAAATATGTGACTTTCCCGAATGACTTGGAGTCTTTGAGAGACCTTCGTATAAGGGTCTTGCATGTTGCATGCATTGAGCTCTAGGAGATCTGGGGGTCTTGGGGTACTTACTCGATTAACACACGACCATAGGGCGACTCACCCTCCCTTAATGGTGGGTTGTGTATAGGGTGAATAGCTCAGTCTTTCCCTGTGATACCCCGAGGCGACTTTGGGACAAGATGATTCGTTCTCCTGTGAGCCAAGATGATTAGTTCTCCTGTGGGACATGATAATTATTTCTTCTTTCGAGGCATCCTTCCCATGTAGTCTGGGACTCATGGGAAGTACCTCTCATCTGATCAATGAGCAGGGAAATATGGTTAGGGACCATAGTAGTACTATCAATGGATGCATCAATGTATCTATCGTACTCCCTATGCTAGGATGACCTCCAACTGATATGGGATCAGTATGAGTGGTTTGAGACACTCTCTTGTGATATTGATTTGGGATCAATAAAACTGACTTTGGGTCAGTAAGAGTGATATGACACAATCTCTTTAGATGAAACTGACTTCGGGTCAATAGAGAATGTTATGAGGCCTTCTCGATCAATTCTTCTTCTTCATGGTTCAACATAGTAGAGCTCAGCACAACACAACACAACAGAGCTCAACAGAGCATAGAAGAGTAGTGTAGGGCACTGATGGCAAAGATAGTACATTCATACATATGGATTAGTGGATGGAGTACTACCTAGTTGAGAGGTAGTGCTATAACTGGAATCTAGGGCCAAACTCCATGTGGGTCATCTTATTAATGGTAGCTGATGTTTTTCATGGGTCCCTCTCATCGAGAGGTGTAGAATAAATCTAAAGATCATCTAATTCCAATAAGTATTCGTGGAGATATGAATTTATTAGTGTTATGGGACAATTCATCAAGGTTAGTAAACAACCAAATAAACCCCACTTGTGCTCAACGTTTTTGTATAAATAGAGGTGGCCTTCAAGTCATTTCAACACACACTTGGGATCTCTTCCTCTCTACTTGTCTTTGGGTTTTAGTAGGAGGAGAGATCCTAAGGGATAACATTTCCCTATGAAGAAGCAGTAATATGCAACCATGGAAATGATGGTAGAAACCCTAGCCGCAGTTCTAAGGAGAAGAGCTGCCTTTAACCTTGTTGATACACTACCTACTTTAGATGGCACCTAAACATTGTCCTGAAAGAAGTGCTCTACACATGGAATGCCCTTGTCATCATGAAATGAAAATCCTTTATCCTATATGCAGCCATGAAAGGAATACCATTTCTATCATGGAAGGAATGCTCTCACACGTAAACACTGAGATAAAGAAGCCACACCTTCAGCTATCCTTAACGTTGTTCTAAATAAGGATGCTCTATCTTCTATTTGATTGAATCACAGTCATGAATGATAGATCCAAGTCTTATTATGAATGTTGTAACATTATAGACAACATACCATATGACAACGAGATGTATGGTCCAACAATGGTGTAGCAATATGGACAACAAGATTTATGGATAGCTAGATGTATGGTGCAATAGTATCGACAACATGTATGGTGTAGTAGTGGGACAAAAATGCTACATAGTACTGCAATGATACAAAAATGAGACAGCAAAGGTAACTTGGTGCAGTATGGTGTAGCATATGGTACAACAATGGGACAACAATGGTCAATGGAATATAGTGCACAATGGGATAGCAATGGTGCAATGGTACAACATGGGGCAACTATTATTTAGTGCAACAAATTCATGGTGTTGTTATGGTATGGCAAAGCACAATGGGACAACCATGACATTGTGCAACAATGGCACAATGAGACAACCATGACATAGTGCAGAAGTGGCACAACGAGACAACCATGACATAGTGTAGCAGTGGCACAAAGGAGCAATCTCGTCAAGTGATGTAGGATTGATCTAAAGATCATCCGATTCCAATGTGTATTCATGGAGATATGAATTTATATGTGTTATGTGACAATTCATCAAGGTTGGCCAACAACCAAATTACCTCCATCTATCATCAACGTTTTATTATAAATTGAAAATGTTTTCAAGTCATTTTGTACACACAATTCACTCTTGATCTCTCTCCACTTGTTTTGGGTTTTGGTGGCAAGAGAGATATAAATAATGAAGCCCTAAATGCAGGAGAAAATGAGATAGTCTGGCCGAAGTTAAGAAGGATTCTATACATTTTCCTAATAGATATATAATGCCCTAACTGTAGTCCAAACTAGGATTTGAAGTTCTTGTTCAGTTGTGCACTAATCTTCCATCAAGGGAGGGCTAATTTTTCCCTAAATGTAGTCTTAAAGGAAGAGTCATAGCCGCAGCCTTGGAGGATCCCTAGCTATTGTAAAACATGCCCTAGCTACAAGCCTTATATGCTATCATAAAAGTATTAAATCACAGCGAAGAGAGGCTCCTTCACTATCCCCAAAATAAGGGTATTCATCACTCTAAGGAGGCTTCCATACGCGATCAAAGGAAGATCCCAATGAGCCCTAGCCGCAGTCTTCTATTCACAGCTAAGACACGATCAAAGGGAGCCTAAATGAACCCCTAAAACAGAATAATAAATATACCCAATACATAGTCTTAAAGGATTTGTTTTAGGTGTTGTTCAAGTAAGGAGACCTAGCACATCTTAGCGCAGTCTTGAAGCCCAGCTGCACTGAAGGGAGAAGTCTCTACAGTTGTCTTGTGAGGAGGACCTATATGTTGTCAAAAGAGGTTCTAACCAACAGTTAAGG